>JAEBDU010000028.1:24708-87011 GCA_016802625.1 Heliconius numata
GGATTCCGCTGAATCCTCAAATAGTGCTTCCACTATTGATGTTAAGAAATCCTCAAGTAAAGACTTGAATATTGAAAAGTTTAAACTTGAAGAAGATTGCAAAAAAATTGAGAATGAAATTTTAAAATTAAATAACAGCTTGGTAAAATACCCATCAGGAAGCAATGGCCACATAAGTATTAATATGCAGATATCTGAGAAGAATAAAGAGTTAAACTTGATGAGGAATAAAGAAAAACAAATATTTAATGAACAGAAACAAAGAAAAGATAAGCAGAAAATGACAGTATTTTAGCATTTGTTATGTTTAATTAAGCAAAATTAAATATTAATAGTGTTTATAATCTTTTTTTTTCCCATTTCGAAGGAAACATGTTTTAAGTGATGAAAAGATATTTTTTATTAAGGAATCATTGAGACCTCATGGCACATTAGAATAGCATCTGACTACGCGACGCGACGGTTGTGGGTTCGATCACCATTTCAGTGATTATTTTAATTTAAATAATTTTCATTTTCTATGAACATATGAACAATGAATTATTTCCTCGCTTAGATAACAAGAAAAGGAGTGGCATAGAGTTCCGCCAGGGCACGGCAGAAGAGTGTATGAGGAACAGAGTGTCTTAATAAGGTTTGCCTTCCCTGTTGATTTGCGGGACACATCGTGAAGCTAAAAAAGGACCGCATTTATTTCTTAGTGAAGCATAACTCTTGTTGAAGTATAGGCACGTTAATGAAATCTTTCTAAAACTTTTCTAAAATAATTTATATTTTGTTCAGGATGGGCTATGACAATAATACACAGTTATAATTACAAATTTCTATATTTACATGTGATGTTTTTAGTTTAAAATAAGCGTACATGGCATATAATTACAATTAATATATGAAATATTTTTTTCTATAAATTAGATATTTGTACTATCAAACAATATTACAAAGTACTTATATATGTTAATGGATAGTGTGACTAGCAAATAATATTTGCTGATTATATAAAATTGTAATATTTTAGTGACAGTGGGTCAAAGTTTTTACGACTTAAATTATCTATATTAAACTACTATACCTACATTAGGTATGGAACCGAGACTTCAAAAGTTCGATTAATAATTAATTCGCAAGCTAATTTTAAATTTTGCATATAGAGTCTTCTAGAATCTAATATTTTATTAAATCTAGATTAAAAATGAGTATAAATTGATTACGATTAATTTTGAATAATAAAATTATGTTCCGAATAATTAATTATTACGACATACTCTTAATTTGCTACGTGAGCAAGACGCATTTGTACTTTCCATTATCCCCACGTTGTAGTGAACGTATATTATTTAACAGCACTATGCCAATACACTAAAAAAAAGATCTAATTTGAGAGAATCGTCAATAGATACCAATCGTAATACGCTGACACCGACAAATGGCCTTTGAAACGAAGACCACATAAGACCACATTATCATACGTTTACAACGAAATAAGCTAAAAGTATCTCAGGATAGCTAATATTCGACACCTTAACTCCGTGTACTGACATATGCATTTGTCATGTTAAGATTCAATAAAATAAGCAATCAACACGCCATTTTGAATCTCCACTAACCTACATTACACGCTAGTATCTACTTATGCATTGAAAATTTACAAGTTCACAATATATTTTTCCTAAACAAATTAATTAATCACAGAGATTTGTTGAACTCAATATCTTCTTCACCTTCCATACGGCTCTTTCATACAGATTAATATTACATCCGGCGTTTAACAACGCTTCATTTACAATTAGAGAGTGGCGAGTCAAAGAGAGACTTTGTACTAAAATATTTTAGATAACGTAAAAATTTTGAACTTGAAAACCGTCCTTCCGTTCCTGTAAATTTTTTATACTCTTATAAATTTTCTAAAATATTTTTACGTTTTCTAAAATATTTTTTATTTATCCTTATTGTGGAATAACATATTAAAAAATGTTAAAAAGACCTATTTGTACTAGACTAAGTTGAACATTCAAAATCATAAGTAAGTACACTTTAATGAGACTCCTTGCAGTAACCTAAGCTGTGTGATGTCTTTATTACGTACATTGTGATTATAGAATTACGTATGAGGAATATTTTAAAAGTGAAAAAGATGAATGAGATTCACATTAACGTCCATTTTTATTGAACGCAACTGGTGTTTTGTAACTGAGCATAGAATTCCTCTTAAAGCGAATACATATCAAATAAAATGTAAGCAGTATAAAATCGAAGAATCTACTAAAAAAAAATATTTTACATTCGGAGGTAATTTTTCTATGATGAAACCTTTTTTGATGTTTGTAACAATAATCATATTAAAAAAACGATTTATACTTCGATTTTATACAATTTACATAATATATTGTGATGGATATAAATTAATTTATGTTGGTGATAAGTGTGCGTTATTGTTTGTATTGCCAGATTAATACATACGAATCATTAATTAATATAATTAATTTTATTTATTTATAGTATAGAAATAGGGAACTAATAATAAAAAAAAAGTAATTAGCATTGACCTATTGATCATAACGATTCTGAATTGTTTATTCAATTAAAAATCATCGTGATATTAAATCATCAAAAATATATAAAATATTTATATATATTAATAAAGTAATACAAAAAAATTGGAAATAATTTTCTATTGAAAGTAATAATTTAATTTACATTACATACATTTCATTACTTAACAAAAATATATAATTAAAATTCCCTTTTTCATACACTTCCTAATTTAAAGAACGGCAATTTATGTTTTAAACCATAAATAAACCTAGCAATACTTTTATTCTGTATTGGTTTATATCATTAATATTACTTTGAAATTGAAATTAGTACCTAATCACTTTTAGAGTTACAAATACTATATGTCGCAAATATCACTATTGAAAATCACCATTCTATATATCTCCATATATAAATGTGCCCAAATACTTTGCGTAAATGTGATTTTGTGTGTGTGTTTGTATTTGTGTAAATAATTAATTAAAGCGCCGAACGCAGGCGTTCCACTACACACGCCATGGCGGCTTCTACGGATTCGAACACGGGAACTTTCGCCCTTCGCGCGAGGTCCGTCAGGTAGTGTCTGCCTCGGTTGTAATCTTTCACCGCCGTCTCGCTATACTGTGGAACAGTAATAAAGTAATAAATATATATTATATTTAACCCTATAGTATTATAATTATAAGGTAGCTAATATAGTTTTAGATCAGTATTTAATTATTGAACTAATTTGATATGATTTATTAAACAGCATTAGTATTGTAGAGTACGATCGATGAGTCGTGACCGCCCCGAAGTAAGGCTTTCTGAACTTTTGCGCATTGTTGACTTGGGAAGAAAATAATGAAAAGTAAGAAGACTAATATCAAATCTGGCCAAAACTCGTCGACCCTACTGTAGTTATATATAATCTACTACACTTTTTGCGCCGACCTTAACTCTTGACTCAAACTAAACTAATAAAAACAAAAGATACTAACACTCACAGGCTTCGCTTTAGCAGGATCGAGGGGTTGCACTATAAGCACCGTGTGCCTCGGACGCAGACCCATATAGTGGGCCGCTAGCACCATGGCTGCGAAACTTGGGGACTCCGCACTCAGTGAAAACACTAAGACGCGGGACCCGAGGAGTAGTTCTTCATCGTATGTACCTAAAATCATAAGAGAACTCATATAAATGACCCGTTGCTCAGCGGCACAGCATTTAACTGTAAAAGCGACGATTGTGGGTTCGATTTCTACTTGAAGAATAAATTGTTTTATTTTCCTCGCTTTGGTATCAAGGCTAATTGAGGCGTTGAGTCTTCCTACATAATTCAACTTTCGGTTTTTGTTTTATATTAATAAGGCGGCGAAATGGCAAAATCAATAGTAAATTTGCATGACATTATAGAAATAATCAATGAAACTGAGGTTTGTTATATGGAACTAACAGATTTTTATCTTCACAAATGGGCAGATAAGACATAGTGACAAATCACTTCGATTTCGACAGCCTATGCATTTTAATAGTCTAGTGATAAAATTCTATTTATCTAACCGGATATGTCAAATGCAAATAAATTATAATATGGTTAATCAATTTTTTACTGACCTTTAAACGGTTGCGGTGTGATATCCTCCGTGACGCTATAGAAATCAGACGCACTGAGCCTATCACCAGGCCTGTCTGCATCTGGAGCGCGTTCTCTAAACACTATGTCCAAGGGAGAGTGGGGCGATGACGGGGAAGGTGCACTTTGGGGTCGGGGGGATTTAGGGGAAGTCGGGGAGCGTGAGGTACAATCGGATCTGGGTTTTTTATCCCTACATGGGGATTCGGGGGCGGGGGCGGTACGGCGCGCGGGGGCTGAGAACATACGCGTGTAGTCGTTTACGCGTGGCACTACATACGTGAACCCTTCTCGCCTCAATATTTCCTCTGGTCGAGGGTTGTTTGACTGAAACAATTGAAAATATTATTATACATATAATTTAGGCTAGTTGTGGTGCAGGGGGACAAGCGTGTGATAATGGACTATAAACGCAACAGGCTGTGGGTTCGATTCCCATTCGAGGAAATTAAATATTTAATATTCTCATTTCTTTGTTCTGCTATGTGCTAAGGCAAAGCGTGGCCTCTAGAATTCGGCGGAAAGTGGCAAACAAAGTGTCTTAGCACAGCTCCATCTAACTAACCTAATCCTACATTCGGGATACATAGTGAAGCTGGTTATCGTAATAAACTATGATAATAATCTATAATCTGGCTTCAAACAAAGATGAATAAATAATTTACTACGTAACGTAAGCAACGATAAGTAAATAGATATTTTATTTTATCTAATAAAAAAAAACATTACAACTTACTCATAGATATATGTAACAACTACTATACTATCTAAACGAAATCTTTAATTCACTTAACTGACATTAGTCAGTGTATGTCACCTTATACCTGCCTATGAATCAGCAAAATTACAAAAACAAAGTTAGTGGACCTCGAAATGACGCGATAAAAAGGAATTGTTTGAAAAATATTTCACAAGATCCGAACGATTAGTCAATTAGTAAATATGACTGTTAAAGTTAAACACTATTAGTGTTTAAAGAGGCAAACAAATAGGTGTTATTATGGTAGTGCTAAGAATAAGACGTATAGAAGTATATAGACAGGGAACGTAGAGTTGTGTAGAGAGGAAATTAAGGCCAAGATTTCGAACACTCAATACGCAGAATTCGGCGCAAAGCGGGAAACAGAAGTGTTTAATGGGAACGAAGCGTCTCAACACTAGGTTCCTAGGTTCCTTCTGCCTACTCTGCTATGTACAGGATACAGTGTGAAGCTGAATAGAAAATAAACGCTAAATAAATTTTGAAGGAGCAAACGAATGGAAGACATATATAATTAGTAGAATTTTTAACAAAAAAAAACTGATTTCTAACAGTAAACGATGCAAATAAAAGACAAATGATTTTCTCATGAACGGCATTGTTAGAGCTGGACCAAATTATAATGGGACCACACGTAAAGAAGCATCAAAATTGGTACACCCAGTCAAAAGTTCAGAGGTAACAAACATAAAAAATAGATTCAGTCGAATTGAGAACCTCCTCCTTTTGCAGAAGTTGGTTAAAAAGAGCGTATGAGTGAATGCTAGTACGCTGTTGATAATTACACACTATGGGAGTAGTAAAATACAAATTGTTTGCAAACGCATTATGCTAACAAGAGTTCGTGGAACGAGCAAGACGCAACCTATAGGCCATTCAGTTCACGATAATGTACCTACATTATATTTGGTATGTGATACTTATCGTAAAAAAAGGTATAAGTATAACTATGTACGAATACTTATATTTTTGGCACACGAACAAAGAGCCGTGACATTATCGGGCACCAAAATTGTAAATCGTAAAAATAACTTCCTAAATTTTCGCCGACTTCGCCATCTTAGTAGGTTAAATGAGAACTTTCTCCGAAACTTTAAAAACAAACTCATTAGTTAATATTATAGAAATTTGTAGTTAAGTATTATCGTGAACAACATTTAGTTATCGATGTACCATTCGGGTTTTTGGGTCACGTGCGTGAGTGGGTGGACCAATAACGCTATAAGAAATTGCCTTTTAGAAACTAAACATACAAAAAAGGTATTCAACTTTGAATATTATTACTATAACATTGATATCTAAAAGGAACATTATTACTTAGCCTAGTTTCATGTAAGTGGATATCTTTGTCCCTTATATGTAACATGTAGCCTTGACAACGCGCAATAGTAAATGTTAACCTCAGTAATCTTATTAGACTGTATAGACGATCCTTTATTGGTTCATTATGTCATCGATGGTTAAATTTATGCGAATAATAAAACTGGAATATGATTTTTATCTTAAGGAATATGCTTATTATTATTGGATTTTGTTTCTGTTAGGCAGAGGGAACCTACGGTTAAGACACTCTGTTTCCCATTTTCCGCCGAATTCTGGAAACATTCAGTGTTGAGTGACGAACCTCAACGCCGCGCTATGCCTGACCAGAGCGAAGAAAATGGAAATACTAAAGTAGTATTTTTATGATTATTTTAAGTTTCTCACTCAAGAATTAATGGATTGTTAAGTATTTTCTGCAATAAAAAAAAATATTTACAGGAAAAGCTCCACCGAGATAGACATCGTGCACGGGAGCGCCGAGCATGGCGGGCAAACGCTCCAACCGGCGCTCCGTGCCCGGCGTGAACACCTCGCCGCTGCTGCCCGACGCGGCCGACGGGTTCTCCTCCACTGCACTCCTGGTACCGCCATTCTGGAATTTTATATATGTATAGTTTATATTTTCACACTGTATCTCCAATATAGTAGAGAAGGCAGGAGAACCTGCTGTTAAGTTACAATGTTATTCAATTTATGTCGAAATGTCGAGGCATTGCGCGTTGAGTGGCGGAACTCACCGCCTTTAATTCTTTAGCGCCATTAATTTAACATCAGAAACGTCATCTGTCATCAGCTACATCATCACTCATAAGCTACGTCGAAATTCAACGGTTTCCAAGAGACGCGGGTTCAAGCCTCGCTTCGTTAAATTTTTAATACATTTTCTTAATAAATTTGTCATATAATTCTAGTAAAAAATAACCTAATCATCTTTAATTCCCAGCAATAAGTGGGACAACCCTCTAAACCAGACCATGACATTGTGTGACTAATACAAATTTCCTCAATAAGTAGTAAGTACCTATATTTCTCATGATTAATGACCAACTCACCTTAGGTATAAACAAGGATAGTTTCTGTCCGTACGCCCTGAGGCGAGGGTTGTGCACCCTGAGGCCGTTCTCGCGTCCCGTTGCTGAAGCGTCCGGTCGCCCACTCGCTTCCGTACTGTCGGAGTCTGGGTGACGAGACTGATATTCTAAAAACAAATGTTTTTATCAGTATTTACTTGGAAAATAAATGTTTGTATGAATTGTAAATAAATACAGCTTTAGATGTTAAGCGTGAAATTAGAGTGCAAAAAAATATTTAAAAAAAAACTTATATAGTATTGAAATGTAACTACTAGTAACAAATTAATGTGAACATTGCTCAAGTCAAATAAAAAGAAACAATAAACAAACAAAGAAATAATATTTTAAAATAAAAAAAATAGCCGGAAAACCTTGAGGAAGTTTTGATTTTTCATATACAAAGTTTCTTTCTGTATTTATTTACAATCGCCATATATTTCTATACAATTATAAAGCGAAATAAAAAAAAACCAATTGTTTTAATAAAAACACTAAGCCAATGTTGTGAGAAAAACCTAAGACATTAAATATAATTAACACTAGAAGTGCCGAAGATTGAGACCCCCCTAGAACCGCCGTCGTGACAAATTTGTCCCATTCTACTTATTATGTTGATTGTTGGTATAATACAAAAAAAATATTATTAAAATAAATCGTAAAGTATGTAGACCATCTTTAATAATCAATTCTTATTATTTAACAAACATAAAAGTACCAAAAAACAAAACACAAAGAAAGAATCAAATATTTCAAATACGTTCTAAGGTCGTGACAACTAACTGAATAACTCTTACAAAATTATAAGTTATTGAAATTAGTTAATATTATTATTAGGCCAAGTAATGCATTAATATATTCTTCATCAGTGATACATCACAGATGATGATGATGATGATGAACATTGCGTGGTAATGCCTCCAGAATTTGGCGGAAAATGCCAGCGGAGTGCATAGCACTAGGTTCCCAGGTTCCCTCTACCTACCCTACAATTGTCCACATTTGGTATCGAGTGTTTTTTTCTGAAATTCAAGCCTAGCTTAGTCATCCTTTCATCTGATACCTCACTTGAACTAGCGGCAAAATTTAGTATTGACACCAATTTTACCCTACTTTTCAGGCTATTATTTTTTAAGATTTATACATAAATGTATAGTTTTCAGATTTTTTCCTGTACTTGTACTACATGTAGATGCTAGCTGCCAAATTTCATAATTCTAAGTTCACTGAAAGTACCTTATTAATTTGATTCCCTTTATAGTGTCGAAATACACGTTTTTTACTATGTAAATGGTCATATCTTTTTTTAAGGGCGCTTTTTCAGGAAATTAAGGGACTGTAGATCGTCATATAGTTGATATTCATATACTCATATGAATATCAACTCGATTTCTCCAAGCATTCCTGAAATAAAGGCACAGACAGACGGATGGACAAAAAAAATGATCTTATAAGGGTTTTTTTTTTCCTTAAAAGCTACAGAACCCTAAAAACTTAGGCATTGACTGCTAAACCTACTATTCAATTTTTTTCCGCCCCCGCATCGCCCTTTCACCTCCACCTCGTCCCCGAGGCATGAAAATATGTCAAATTATACCCTCAAATAACAAAATAATAATGGCGGGACAAAAATGACCCAGCGGCAGTTCTAGGTAAATCTAATTTTTTTTCAAAAAGTATGACTGCTATAAAATTATTTATATCTTTAATTAAATAAAGGTGTAAAATTGGTAATAGTAAAAAAATTTCATCTACATAAATTAACAAATAAAAAAGTTATACACAATCAAACTTGCGTTTGGGTCAAAAATGGGACGGGGGCGCTTCTAGTGTTAACGAGATATGAAAAAAAAAACGCAACCAAAACATGAAACAAAAGTCTCCAAAACATAAACCTCAACACAAACCATACGCAGAATGAAACTCTAGTCTAGTGATGACAGTCCGAGCTAAGTTTAAATGATAAGATAAAAAAGCGATGTTCACAGTCATTGTGTGGAATGGGTTACAATTGAAAATCTTATCAGCTAGGGAAAACAGATAACGAAAACACAGCTGCAAAACAAAATGAATGAATGAATGAAATGTATATATACATACATACATGTACGAGTACACATGTGTATAGAGTGGAGACAGCGCTCTAAGCACACCGTTACGTTCTCTCACGTAGAGCGCGATGGCCAAAACTCACAAGTATTCAACGAACGTGACTTGATAGATTGCAGGTTTACAGTGCATTGGACATTATTTTTAGACACATACATTCCTGGCACATCTATGACTTAATATTTAATTACGACATCGAGGTCGGGCGGGTCGTTCTGTTATTATGAGGGTATGAATAAACAACGTGTTTACGATAAGCTGCAACATTAGAGACTAAAATACATATTTAATTGCTCACAGCAATTAATAAATCTGATTAAATGGTCTACTTTTACAGGATGCATCTTATATTTTGATTCTCTATTTAAGCATATAGTGACAATTTAGATTTCAATGTCACAAAGTTCAACGAACGATTTAACAGTCCTGTTTCTGAGCATATTATGATTCAACAGATATTTATTATTCGAACTTGTCAATAATGTAAGGTTTAATGAATGTTATGGCGTATTTTTGGGTTCGCCCGTTAGCCGAACGACCGAGGTGTAAGTAACGGTACGCTTGCGAGGAACTACAAATGAAACGAAAAACGCAAAGCTGGTCGTGCGAGCGCGCGGTGCCGAGCACGCACCGGGGCCGGCGGGCAGCGCGGACGACGTGATCAGATCACGCAGGGAGCGGAACGCGCGCCGCACGCGCGCCGCCACGCTCGACCCCGACGGAGTTCGCGGACATTGCGAGCCTTCAACAGATAATCACAATCGATACATACATATATGCAATACACGCCACTGTTAGGTAACTACTAATCTGGATGGTTTTTTGGACTTTAATATCAAAATTAATTTGTGTTTTTTGGTCTAATGGTTACCTGTGTCCGCTGCTAATTCGGCAACCGCGGCGCAAAATGTTTCAAAATCCACCACGTCTGCGTTGGGCGGCAGGCACCGGTCGGCCACGTCGCGCGGCGCTCTCGTGGCGTCCCGCAGGGCCTCCAGCGCGCGAGCGCGAGACAGGCGCGCGTTCCTGCCGCCGGCCGCGTCGTACACTCGCTTCAGGCGCAGTATGGTGTTGCCCAGGGAGTGCCGCGGGTGGGTGCGCGCGCCCCGCAGCACCGCCCGCGCGCATCGTAGCGCCGCAGGGATGTCTGTGAACGCAGGAAGCCCCCGACGCTCCACCGCCTCTTGCAGAGTCGCTCGCGCCCGCGATAGCTCTACGTACTCTCTGAAAACAATGTAGATATAACTATTCTTCAAGTGGGTCCCACATATTAATTTGGAAACAATCTGCTTAGTTCTACTGGTACCTCCTACTGGGCCGCAGTTGAGAGTATAGTGGACCGTTATCTTACAATTAGGCAGTCTATGATGTGCCGGGTTCCGCTGGGGGCTTGTGTGCGACGAACCAATTAGTGTTTGTTGGCGCTACGAGAAATAGAACAGCGATAAAGAAAGATATTAACGCAATAATGCAAGAATCCGTAACGACTTTACTTACTGGTCTGAAATGGTTTCTCGGCCGATGTTCTGGTGCCGTGAGTAAGGCCTCAGCACCAGCAACAGGTCCCGGGGGGCGGCTGCCAGATGCGCCGCCTCCACGCTGGCGGCGACGGCGCGCGTCTCACTGTCCAGCACGAATAGAAGAGCTCTAGCCTCGGCCTTCGCCCGATGCTCAACTTCTATTAGCTCCGTCGACCAGTCGTCTACTTGCTATATATAGAAACAAATATTAAAATTTTACAAATGTAAAAATTAAGGCGTCGCGCTTTACGTCGACCGACGTTTTATTTCATGATGTGTATTTTAAAATTATAACCGACAATTAAAAATGAGGGATTGGTGGCAAAAAATTACCACCAACTAAGTGCATGGTTTACTTCACCTGGCACAGTTAGCAAATTCGTGAAAATATGATTCTAACTAATTAGATACAGCTTTTTAAACCGCTTTTAAATCATTTTACCGAGCGTTTGTGTGAAATAAATGTCTATATAATACGATAAACCCGACGTTCACAGTCGCCTTAGTTACTCAATTTTATCACGTAGGTAAGTATATTTAATTAAGAATTCAAGAAACATGCATTATCTATCGCCCACAATGCCGTAGGTAAATGTCACAGAAGCTAAGTTTCTATCCGACGAGTGGCAATCGATTCATTTTTTGTCAGCAGAAACCTGTTTAGGAATGTTGTCATGTTTATTAATACTTAATAACAACCATTAAGTAAAACGTAAACTGAACCGCCGCACGTATGTACAAATAAATGATACATATAGAAAAAATATGTATGTCAATCGTTTTCAAAATAGCAATTAATAAGGTATTTATAAAATTAAGATAATATGTTGATTAAGAGGCCAGTCGTGTCGAATGGGCACATGCGCCTGACTCTTAACACAAAACGTTGTAAGGTTCGATTCCCACTCGAGGGAATTAAATATTTAATTTTTTCACTTCTACGCTACAGTGTCGAGGCAAAGCGCGGCGTTGAATTCCGTCACTCAACACGCAATGGCAGAATTCGGCAGAAAGCTAAGAGCGGAGTTTCCTAACACTAGTATCCATCTGCCTACCCTGCTACAAGCGTAATACAGACTGAAGCTCAAAAAAAAGATATGTTAATATTTGTTGTCTGTATACCTAATATAAGTACAAATAAGATATTTCAAAAGCCACCAATTACAATATGCAATTGTCGGCACATCAATCAATTAAAGCGAGAACGTCGGCAAAAAACGTTTTATGTGGAACATAAAATATTTCATTAAAATTGTTTACAATTGACACATGATTACTAATAAACCTTTGTTATAAGGAGATGTGTTAAAATTAAATACATAAAAAAAAATCTTTTGGTAGGTTTAGGAAGTACACTTATTGATTGATGACTTTACTGTTGACATAATTAAACAACCACAGATAAAAAAAATAATTAGGTATTATAAAAAAAAATTAATACAAACCGAGGTCAATTATTATAATTTAAATAATTAACACACACACATAAATGTAGGTAACGTTATTAATAAACAAATACAATTAATAATTTGTTTTTACTACAGATACTACATACAAATGAATTGCCTCATTGCTGAGTTTACCCTTAAGAAATTACTACATCAATGACCTCATCGGTCACATTAAACGTTGCGGTCATCAAACAAAGGAAGTCTAACACAGTATTAAACTATAATTATTTAGCTGGGAAAAAAGGTATATTTATATCCAAAGATCAGCTTCACGCTGTATCCCGCACGCGGCAGGGTAGGCAGAGGGAAACTAATGTTAAAACACTCCTTTTCCCACTTTCAGCCGAATCTCAAGTGGGGATTGAACCCACGACCAGTCGCATTTACAGTCAAACACTAGTAGCCCTGCGCCACGACTGGCCTCTTTTAAATAGATAATGAAATATCTTAATACTCACAGGATTGAAATATGTGATGCCCATTTTCTTAAGCATAGGTATAGCGATGTCTGATCTCCAGGTGGTGGGATTGCAGGACCCTCCCAGGAACACCTCGCACGGAGGAGGTGACGCCTCGCTGCCTGCGTAATGTTACATTATTTACTTATTCCGGTTGATTTAGGAAATATTTTGTAATCACATTTGATAATTTTATCGATTTCCCGTCATATCTACTTCCTAGTATTTGGTCATTTATAATGTAGATTAGATGTGAATCATTGAATACGGAACTATTCACTAATTAAATGATTCGTTTTTTTCGAAATTATACATTGACGTACGTAGCGTATCAAAAATTTGAATATAACTTAATATTTCAATATTCAATTATAATTTAATTGATTTAATTTTAATATCTTTTCCATAAAATTTTAAATCTATAATTTTTCTTAATTAGAATAGGCCAGTACTACTGTCTGTGCCATGGTTGTGTATATTTATTAAATTCATTAAATGTCTAAGTATAAAATCCCTTCCGAATTTACTCTTTGCGGACAAAACCATTTATAATTAAACAAAATTTTCAAAAGGCCAATCAGTTTTTTCATAATGTAGGTATTCTCCTGCCTGTTATTATTTTTTTAGCCCCACGCTGTTTCGCCACATAGCAGGGTAGGGAGAGGAAACCTAGTGTTAAGACACTCCGTTCTTAAAGACACTTGCTTAGAACCAGAATAGAGTAGAATAGAGTAGAGTTTAACTAGAACCAGGATATGAAAATATAAAATATTTCATTTCTGCAAGTGGAAATCGAACCCACAACCTGTAGAGTTTATGACCGTGACCCTCGGATTGGCCTTAAATTCTCTAAGCAATAAATACATACTGTTAATAACTTATTATATTTCTCTTATATATCTTATCAATCAGAAACCAGTAGTAGATTAATAGAAAGTAAGAAGTGGACCAATTATATGAACAGAGATGCAAGGCTGGAGTAAGTAATTAGGTTACACCAATTACCTTCAATTCATCAAGGTCATACTGAAAAGAGCCTTGTTATAATTCATATTCTCTTCTACATAACATCCTCTGAGGAACTCCCCAGGAATATCTCGACCTTGATAGACTGATGCGATAAAAAAAAAGATATCTTTGATATAATTATTATCTAAATAAGAATCGTTTACGAATATTCCCTATTTTTTTGGCTTCACGCTGTACCCCGCACATATCAGGGTAGATAGAGGGAGCCTAAAATAAGGAGAAACTCCGCTCCCGATATTCCACCGAATTCAGGAGGCATTGCTAGAGTGTTTGTATTGAGTGACGGAACTTAACGCCGCGGTTTGCCTTTATTCCTAACGTTTTGGTGTAGGATATATGTATTATTTTTTCTACATATATTATCCAGCTATATAACATACATATCTACAATGTTCTGTTCTCTAATATCTTTGTATTACGGGGAAATGATAAATTAGTACCTTGAAACTTATCTAAGTGAATTGCTTTCACAGAAAGATTGAAAACGTCAAAATTATGTTTTTTTGATAATTTTTAATTACGAGATTAAAATTACTATATTTGGTTATAAAATTGGTCTGTTTTAAACAATTTCTTAACAGCTCAGTTCACGTTGGGCATGTAAGGTCAGCGACATATACAATGACATCATCAATATTTTCTATATACGATAAGGCAAAAGTATCGTTTCAATGTTTTATTTTGTTTAAATAAAACTTATATAGAATAAAAATATATAGAAGGGAAAATATAAATATATTTTTTTATATTTTTAATCATATTATCGTCGCATTACAAGATAGAATAGTAACAATTCCAAAAAATAACAGTTGAAAATTAATTAATAGTATATATTATTAATATAATTAACTAATAATATCCACAAAAAAATGTGATATTATGTAGGTGTGCGTATTAAAAAATAGAACAATGACAATTAGAAAAAATAGGTGTCAAAAACTAATTACCACTACATATATTAAAATAATTAATAATTAATTATTAATATCTCAAAAAAAAAATTACAACATTTTATAGGTGTTTGCTGTTTACATATAGAATCTATATATACAAAGAATGGATAGATCCAATCACGTGTTCGAATACAAAACCCACGCTCTTTAATCTAACAAGCACCCATCGTGTCTAACGTGGTTTCTACGTCAACACCGTGAATAATACCATTTATAGTTACAACACAAAAAGCTTTAACAAAACACTAATGTTCCTAAAAGGTGTAACGCTTTTAAAATATATGGATTTCGAGTAATTATATCTTAGTATATTATATGTATTTTTAGGCACAAACGTGTGACATGATCGGTTGTGGGTTCGATTCCCACTCGAGGAAATGTAATATTTAATATTTGTATTCTTTGGCTCTGGTAAGCAAAGCATATCATTGAATTCCGCAATGTGTTGAGAATTCCACGGAAAATAGAGAATGGAATATCTTAACACTACGTTTCCTCTACCTATCCTGCTGTTTACGGGATACAGCGTGAAACTAATAAATATTATCGTGTATATACAACAAGCCGATTGTTGTCTAATGTACAAGTAGTTGACCCTATTTCTCAGACTTGATTGAAGCACGCTAAAGAAGTACAGTTAATTGTTAATAATTCGTATTGTGGTTGCGCACGCATGGGGGCAATAACAACAAATATTTCACATATCCGAAGATAAATAACTAGTGTCTATGTCTAAATCGATAAATTAAAAAAAAAACAGGAATTTATAAAAAATACCGCCAATTTCAAATTAAGAACAAATTTAACTTAACTTATATTTTACTGTCAAATTGAAAAACAATGTCTCAAACAAGGAAATGTTTATACGTTGACTAACAGTTGAATACTTAGGGAAGCTTAACAAATTTGGGTCGCCATATACATTACTGACTAATGTGGTAGTCACCTTAATTTAGAAAGTGTTCCGCAAAGGTAAGTGGTCGGTCCATAATCATCCTCGTTGGTAACAACCGAGGAGAACATCGATACATAGATGTATGCGCTAATTTTAAATTCAAGTTTTTTTCTCAGCTTCATGTTAAATCCCGCATGGAGCGGGGTAGGCAGAGGGAGCCTAGTCTTAAGACACTTGGTTTCCCATTTTTCGCCAAATTCTTGAGGCAGTTCGCATTGAGTGGCGCAACTAAACGCCGCGCTATGCCTCGACACCAGAACAAAAAAATGAAAATATTTCGAATGGAAATCTAATCCACAACCTGTCGCGTTTAAAGTCACACGCATGTGCTCCTGCGCCAGAACTGGCCACAAATTTAGGTTATTTATATAAAAAAAAAACTATATTATAAAAAAGAGTAGGTATGAATGAAACAGATGATAATATTGACAGTTAACTAAAACGTAAACACCACGCGTGGTCAACAAACGCACTAAACATCCCTCCCTCCGCCCGCACACAGACACTACGGACACTACGGAAATGTCTTCAAATATACGCGACTTTGTAGTACAAACGTATTTACGTCACTGAATGAATCCGACACAATATTGGAGCACCGAGATTTCTTGACTTATCTCATCAAATATAATATAAATATAAAATATAATAAGCAGGTAATAAACCCACAAGGCACTATCATGGTGGTGGGCGGCATGGTTGCGGCTGTTCCTCTACTGACAACTGACACTCGCTGTACTGACAACTGACATTCGCGCGGGTGCGCGCTGCCTCGACGGACGGTCGGCGGCCGACTGGCGTTGCGGCGGCCAACTCTACGTCCGCCGTCCTAGCCAATTCCGCATTTTAAAATATTCCGTTAGTCCTATGCCATGGCAGTATAGAGACATGACACAATTATCATGACTATTATCCATCATTTGAACCAATTATTATCTTATTCATCCGTTAACGATAAGTCGATGGAATAATTGGTGATGAGCACATTCAGTACGCTATACGGCTCTACACACTCATTACAATACATTACTGACTAACGATGTTTTAACGTATACGTACACAATTTTTTTTAGTGTCACGCTGAAACTCGCACTCAGCAGAATAGGTAGAGGCAGTCTAGTGTTAAGACACTCTGTTCTCCAATTTCCTTCGAATTCCAGAGACACTGCGTGTTGAGTGTCGGAACTCAATGAGGCGCTTTGCCTTGTCACCAGATCGAAGAAAATGCAAATATTAATATTATACAAAGCATAGTTTTTCAAAATGTTATTCCTAAAATGACTGATCAAAGAAGACTATCACTATCGATGTAGCATTAGTTCATAATATTTTAAAATTTAGACGTATTTTGAAATTGTGGCATATAGGCATATGTTAAATCGATGTACTCGTATAAGCTATAATTATGTAAAGTTTCATCTAAATCCGTTCAGTAATTAATAGTTTTTCTCTCACAAATTCTCACTCACAAATTTTCATACTTATATTAGTAGCAAAACAAATAACAAATATAAAATATTTTTAATTTTTTTTGGATTAATAAAAATTTACTTTATATTAAAAAAATCGGTACATAGTTTTAGATTGATAAATATAAATAACTAGCGGCCCGCTCGCGGTTACACCCGCGTTAACTATGTTATTATTAATTTCTGTCTCCATGACTACGTCCTAGTGACGTCTATGCAAAATTTGAGACTTCTAGCGTTTGTAGTAACGAAGTTTCATACAAACTTTCGACCCCAAAAATAACCCCTTAGAAGTCGAATATTGCAAATTCCCGTCTTAGCGAGCACCTACGTCCTATAAGTAACTCCTATGCAAAATTTCAGATTCCTAGCACATGTAGTTTCTGAGATTTCGTGATGAGTGAGTGACCTTTCGATTTTATATATATAGAAGATATATTCAAGGTGTTAATTTTTTTTCCCATATACAATTCCACTCATATTTTAGATAATTTGTATGTATTAGTTTTGCGAGTCGCGTTGCTTCGGTCGCGAAACGTTTCCGCACTCTGTTTATAGTTGGTGCGGAAGAACCGGGAAGGCCATACTCGCTGTATATTTGAGTTTATTTACAACAGAGCAATGCGGAACTAAGCCCTTTGTCCATAATATTAGTGTTTTTTATTATATTTTCGTATACAGAGATAGTAGACACTATGTCATATGTTTAAAAATTGCATTCATAAAAAAATGCATAAATATCACGTATTTAATCAAGAATATCAAGTTTAACGTATCATTCGCTCCAAACGAGGAAGTAAAGTGAACATAATATTGAAATTCATATGTGTTAATAGCAGTATATATTATATATTTATATGTACATATATATTGTTTGAGTAAGGAAACAACAAAAAAACTTATAAAATTATTAAATTTATTATGTCATCCTTATGACTCTATCAACATGAGTAGAGTTCCTCAGTACCATTCGTATATTGGTTGACTTGCATGCGTTTGAGTAAAAAAAATATCATTTCTTATAAAATAAACTTACAGACGTGCGAAAGAATGTATGCGTATTTGATATAATGTGTTTGAGATGAAGTGAACAATAAAGGTATAACTAACGTCAAGTCTCGCAAAGCAAGCAACTCATTCTCCAGCTTCACGATGTATCCCGCATGTTGTAGAATAGGCATAGGGAACTTAGTGTTAAGACACTCTGTTCTCTACTTTCCGCCAAGTTTCAGAGATTATCAGAGCGGAGATGCCAGAGAATAAGTATATTAATAAACAATAATTGATTTCACCGAGTGGGGATTCGACCCGCAACCGCCGCGTTTATAATCAAACTCCTGTGCCACAGAACCACGACGGTCTCACGGCAAGCAACTCATCATTCTCGTTTAAACATAAAGTTTAATATTTTTCATCATATTTATTATGAAATCTATAAATAAGTCTTACCATTTACGGCAGGAATGTCGGGAGTGCGGAAGACCTTAAAATGAACTTTATACTTGACTCATGTACCATATAATACTACGAGTTTGTTTTAGGAAACCCGTCGCGTGGTTAGACAATAACATGTGCCGAATATCGGTACTAATATGCGAAGCTTCATTATTTTTACTGGACACAACGCAAAGAAGGATAATGTGTTTATCAGTCATGTTCCTATGATTTATTTACTAATATAAATAATGAAAAAATAAACATGCATAGGTGGATACTAGCTTCGATTTATTTATTACTAGCGATCCAAACGAGGCTTTGCCCGCCTAAATTTGCCGAACTTCTGGAGACATTGCGAGTTGAGTGGCAGAACTCAACGCCGCGCTTTGCCTCGACAACAGAGCGAAGAAATGGAATATAAACGTAAATAAACATTTCACTTGATCGAGTTATTGTTATATTATAGCAAAATTAGTAAAAATCTGTACCAACGTACAGTATATATCAGGTATATATTACTACAAAGTTTCATCAAAATCAGTTCAGGAAAATGGAACAAAGAATAATCCTCACAAAATTCCTACTAAGAAAAGTAAGATAAAATGACACGATTGTTTAAACAATGAAACTTGTCAGTGATGGAAGTGACGTGACGTGGGCACAGCAGCAGCACCAGCAGCGGGGATACCGTCGTAAAGTATTTCTGGATTGGTACCGTGCGGAAAGTTTAGTCATATCACATTATGATTTGTTTAGCAGATCGGTGAAATAAGAGAAAACAAAATGTAGATCATTATATGCTGCTATATCGGAAGAACTTGACAGATTCACGTGTGTTTGCTTATCTTAGTCATCTAGAGTTGAATTAATGACTATATGGGAAGAAGAGTAAATGTGTTTAAATAGATATTTCTTACTCATCTAAATAATCAAACTTTGATTATAGTTATTTCAATTCATAGTGGTTTCAATTCCCACTCGGGGGAATGAATTGTTTTTTATTAATATTTTCATACCAGTAGGATGGTACCAAGGCAAAGTGGGGAACGGAGTGACTTAACATTAGATTTCCTCTGTTTTACCCTCCTGCGGCATACAGAAGCTGAATGAAAATTATCTATAACTAAATGAATTTCTTACCGTTAACATGTTTACAAATGGTATCCTTATCCCGAATTTCTTTATCTAGGCTCCAGATCGGTGATTCTGGCTTGTTCGATGTTCTGGAAAAAATTAAATATTAAATATTGCAAACAATCATCTAAATAAAAAAAAATAGTTTGTTCTTAGGAATTATTAATTTTAAGGGTGAAAATGCATACGCCGTGGGTGTGATTCAGCATGACCAACATTTCACACGACATTCGAGGGTCAACGCTCGCATTCGCACACCAACCATGAAGCAAGCTGTCACCTCCACAGTTCAAGACCGGCTGAACGCAAACGGTGGTGGTGGCAGCTCATTGTGCTCGTCATCGACAGAATTAAACTAATTCATTTTGCACTTGAAACGGACGTTGAGTGCACTAATTACGCCATTTTAGTTATTATTTATCATCACACATCGTATGCTAAAGAAGCGGAATTATATGCGTCCCAGTCAGCCTTGTATTTTGTTATTTTGCCAAAAGTCTTTTATGTATAATGTAATATAGAAATAATCTAAATATATAAACAAAAATTCATAATTTATAAAGAAAATTACAAAATTTTGTGGAAATTTGGATATAGGAAATCGCTACAATAATTGTTTAAAATAGATTAACATCTTATAGAAGCTATGGAAATTCTAAATAGTCCAAGTTATAAAATCTGTCTTTCTAATTAAGCATATATTCAAAAAAAATACTCACAGTCTTGCTTGTCTAGAACAGCGTCGTAGTTCAGCAGCGAAAACGCTAAATTCTCCAAATGTCAGTATGAGGGATTTTCGCCTCGCACACTGACGAGCGCATACAAGCATTTCAAACACTGTAACAAAGGATAAAAACATTTGTTAGCTTTTTTTCAGGTAGGCACAGAATCTTGTGTTAAGGCACTCCGTCCACTTTCTGCTGAATTCGGAAAGTAACGGGAAAAAGAATTTTAACAATAGATTCACAAATGACGGAGAAATCGTAAATAAAATATACTTAAAAATTATAGAGCCTCCTACTTTTTGAAAAAGAAGTTAAAAACGTTTCATTTGCATGTCAATAAACTACAGATCAGTCATTTCTTCAACTATGGCGATTCGAGCGTGCCAATTGAGCACAAAAACACTTTGCCAATAAAATAAAGTTCAGTTCAGTTTTTAAATTTTTAATTTATTATATATACTAATTTACTTTTATATATACAGATACTTTATTTTTTTTTTCGATCTACCTTAGCCTCCTGGAACACAATGTGTCATAGAGTCATTAGGAAAGTGAGTAATAAAGGAAAACCTTCAAACGACAGTACTATATGACTGATCCTTGCAATATTATAATTGTTAAAGCAATAATGGATTGATGAATACTTTTTATCCGCAGTCAATATAAAAAAAAGTTATTACGGCCAATTTAAATAAAAAAATACCAATATAGACATATAAGCGCGTTTTATTTTGATATATTTATTACTTATTTAAAATGCTTGTGCCCCTGCACTACGAAGGCGCAGCAGGCACGAGCAGATGAGAGTGCGAGTGTTACGCGACAGTTGTGGGTTCAATCCCCACTCGAGGAAATGAACTATTATTAATAAAAAAAAACATTTCTTCGCTCTGTCACTAAGACAAAAATCCCAACGTTGAATTCCACCACTCAACACACAATGTCTCAAAAAATTCGGCGGAAAGTGGGAAACGGAGTGTCTTATCACTAGAATCCGTCTGTCTACCCTGCTGTGTGCGGAATACAACTATAGGCTGATTTATTTAAAATGTGTTATTATCGTATTAGAGTCATGGATGAAAATGTGTCATAATATATGTATACTTAATGTGACCATATATTTACAGTACAAAACGGGACACCAGGATTTTTCATTAATTAGCAACTATTTTTTTTTAACTTTGTACTGAGTACTCTCAGTACAAAGTTGACTATACATTTGACTATACATTTTGCGTACCATGCTTTTAGATTATTAGGTGCTTCCGTTTCTTTTCGCTATGCTTTCGGTTTTAGTGGATTATTCCAATTCGATGGACCAAATTTTCGTTCCTTTTTGAAAAACGGAACATTTTTCCGTCGCGGTGTCCCTGGGCCAACGGAAAACGGGACGATCCCGTTCAAAACGCGAAGCCTGGTCACATCATGTAAACGTATAGCTGACACATTCACCACACAACACACGATAAATGATATAAAAACCACAACGTACTGCGTAGTAGTAGATATAATAATAATCGTGTAATGTATATTTTTAATTATACAGGTAACTTCAAGAAAATGTCTTTTTTCCTTTTGCAGACTACTATAATGCAGTCACCATGCTGAACTCATACCCATACCTAAAGCTCAAGTTCAATTGCAAATGAGAGCACGTACTCATCATACTCAACACGCAATGCCTCCAGAATTCGGCAAAAAGTGGGGAACAGAGTGTCTTAACACTAGGTTCCCTCAGCCTACCCTACTGTGTGCGGGATACAGCGTGAAGCTGATTTTTTATTTACCTTTACCTATCTAACTTAGCTATAAAGACAAAAACGAAATAAAATATTATATTTATTAAGCCTGTAATAACATATACTCGAAACATATATTTTTATATCTTCATACGTCTCCCGCAGAGAAAATTAATTCGTTATTTTATTTTACTAACATAGTTCTTAAGTAATTCCATTGTACTAACCAACTATGAGCCTATGTTACTTGAAAATAAAATATTTATTTTTATGTATTTTATTAGATTGTCCACTATTCGCACCATTTTAAGTAATACCTATAGAAGCGAGAACTACGCATAATTCCTTATTATTATTGATTAAATGAAAGAAAAAAATAAAATTGATATTTTTTATCTACGACAGCTGTTCTAATTATGAATAGAAGTACTTTTATTATTGAAGTGAGCAATAGATGAGATCATCCCTGCGCAACACCTGGTGTTAACGTACAGACGTACATAAATGTAAACAAGAAAATCACCACTTATTTAGAGCTTGCAAGAAAGAAATTAGAATATTATAATAATCTAATTAAATTTAAATAATTGAAATGGGTTTAATTAAATAATATGGTTCTTTAAATAGATACAACTAAAGTAGTTGTTATCTGATAAAGAAGAAAAAGTGAGGCTGTAAAAGATAATAATTTGTAAATATTATATTTGTGTTGTCTTTGATTCTATCTAGCGACTACCGTAATTTTATACTTTTACTAGCGGCCCGCTCGCGGTTTCACCCGCGTGAACTATGTTATTATTAATTTTTGTCTCCATGACTACGTCCTAGTAACGTCTATGCAAAATTTGAGACTCCTAGCATTTGTAGTAACGAAGTTTCATACAAACTTTCAACTCCAAAAACAACCCCTTAGAAGTCGAATATTGCAAATTCCCGTCTTAGCGAGCACCTACGTCCTATAAGTAACTCCTATGCAAAATTTGAGATTCCTAACACTTGTAGTTTCTGAGATTTCATGATGAGTGAGTGACCTTTCGATTTTATATATATAGATAATTGAGCCTTTCACTGTACTCTACTTATTGAAAAAAAAAAAATGTTCAGTGATAAGAAATGAAAGTATTAAATATTTCATTTCCTTGCGTGGAAATCGAACACATAACCTTTGGCGTTTACAATCGCACACACGTGCCCCTGGGCCACGACTGGCTTCCTAAAATTAACTTTAGAGAAACAAATATTTATTTAAAAATAATAAAGAGAAACTTATGTGCATACATATTAAAAACAATTAATTTTTCACAACTGTTTGTAGTTGATAATATAAAAAAATATATACCTACATATATGAAAAAGTGCTTACTACAATTACTATAATTTTTTCATCTGTAAAAAAGCCTAGGTATCAACGAAACCCTAGGTGTCTTACTAACACTCTGCGAGTGTTATAATAATGCTACGGAACCCTTCGCGCGCGACACCGACTCGCACTAGCCCAGTTTTTTGTAATAAATTTACTATAATTTGTAATAGTTTCTTTGATATACATACAAGTAATTAAATTTAACAAAATTATTAAATTTGACGATTCTAGGTCAGCAAATAGTACGCAGTGATTTACAACTTACTATGTATATAGAATTTTCACACGCACCTGGGCAAAGTTGGGAGTCCTAGTAAAGTAAAATATCTTGTTCTTTTAAGACTATATAAACTAATTTATGAGTCATAAATCAACAGCAGGGCGTAACCTCATACGCGTAAATTGTTTCATATGACGGGCTTTGGTCACTCATTTGGAGTAGTTTATGATAACATCTCAACCAGTAAAAAAAAAAAGTACAGTCGAATTGATAACCTCCTTTTCTTACAGAAGTCGGTTAAAAATAAAGGAGATATTTATTTAACAGAATAGAATAAGAAATGATAGATATGCGTTTATTATAATTGATATCAAGTAAAATGTTATGAAAGAAAATAACCTTCTAAGTTCTATTCATTTTCTCTATAAAAATTAAGTAAACTAAAATTCACAAAAAAAAGCAATCATGTCATAAGCAGCAAAAATATAAAACAATAGGTTTCCTCATACATCTTCCATATACAGACGGCGATGAGTTACAGTTTTATTATAGGCTAAAATGAAATAATTTAAATCGAAATAGGGATCGAACCCACATCTATAACGATTATAATTAGAAGCTTTGTAATTTCCTCAACTTTCCACATCTAAATTAATGCAAATATTTGCCCTACCTTTTCATTAAACTACATCTACCTATATTAATATTATTATTAGCTTCACGCTGTATTCCGCACACAGCAGGGTAGGCAGTGGGAACCTAGTGTTAAGACACTCCGTTCCCCACTTTCGGCCGAATTCTGGGGGCATTGCGTGTTGAGTGGCAGAACTCACCGCCGCATCTACCTATATGTTGACTAAAATAGTAAGGAATATAATATGAATAATCTACATATATTATTGAGAATGTCATGAACGTTCACTTAAGATAAAAGATTTAGACTTTCCAATAAATGGCTTATTATTAGCAGACTATCATAAATTTCTAAATAAAATATAGGTACGAGTACTATACTACTTTAACAACAAGATCAATTTTTAAATGTAATTTTCTAGAACTAAACGTATATAACAATCAGTTCCAGGAGTGAGACCTAACGGACGCCCAAGGATTGGCGCTGGTTGGATGTCGTGATGCAGGACATGAGAGCCAATGGTCTAACCACCGAAGACACAAAAGACCGTGCAAAGTGGAGTAGGTTCAGTGGGAAGGCGGACCCTGGCAACAACCGGGATTAATGCCAGGAGGAAGGAAGAAGATAAAAGTATGTAACAATATTTTTTCGCTCATTCCATGATATTTTCTCAAAAATAAAATGCATTATTTTAATTTTACAACAAACATCGGCACAAAATAATATTAAGACACTTTTAAAACTTTGTATCGTCTTATCTATAAAAGATAAAATTATAGGCATGTTATGTTGTCATATCTTGTAATAATATATATATGAAATACCTACGAAAAAGTAATCAATCAAATCGATGCGTAATTTAACAGCGCCAAGAATGACGTGGCTTCTCACGTCATTTCCCTATTTCAGACTTTACACTTTTGGAATTATTAATAACGAAAAAGGCTTGTATTATTAATTAAACCAGGCAGATTTCAATAGAACTCTCTGTTAATAAATATTATAAAACGAGACCAGATCACGAAATGGAGAATTAACACATACAGAATTTCTTTACATAGAAAAGTTCATACAAACAAACAACTCTTTATTAAAAGCTCTAATCTGAATAAAATATCATTAATCATTATAATAATGTTCATATAGTGCTTTGGAGAAAAAACCAATAACCAGGTGGTTATCACTGGTGATGACGTCATTGATAAAATAGGATATTGATTATTTATTAGGAAAGTATCAAAGGGCAACCTGGATTTCTATCATATACCTATCTACCGCAAAAGACCGCGCAAAGTGGAGTAGATTGAGTAGGAAGGCCCTGACCCTGGTAATAGCCGGGATCAATGCCAGGAAGAAGAAGAAGACCTACCTTCATTTGGAAGTAAAATGTAATTTATTTATGGAGGAGGATGGTTGAGTAATTTTTACGTAGAACTTAACTGTGGCCTTTGTGTAATGATCATAACGTTTCTACGAATTCTTTTTGTTTAGTTTTCTAACGTATCTTATATTAATCAAAACATAGTATTATAAATGAATTATTTATATTGCAATAACATTACAAGAATAATTGTAAATATTGTAAGTATTTCATAAAAAATCATAAGAACTTAAGCAGTTAAGTAAGCCTAAAGATGATAAAAAAAATTGAATCAAATTTAAAAATATTTAGTTCAAGAGAATATAAATAAATATATATGGTTTTAGCCTCACGCACATATCAGGGGAGGCAGACAGAATCCGGGAACCTAACCTCCGGGAACCTAACCTAGAATTAAATTTTATTAACATATATTAAAACCACAACTTACCCTGGGATTTAGTTGGATACAATTCGATATCGTTGAATAGGCTCTGTACACGGTGGGCGGGCGCCGGTAGGTCGGGCGGGCCGATACGACACTCCCAAGCCTGCGCCACCTCCCTGTAATAATATGCAAGGTATAATATCGACTTATATTAATATAAGAAAAATGTCTACCGCATTTTATTTTTTTAAAACAAATAATGAGAATACGATGAAATATAATAAGATGTATGAGAATGATAAATATATTGATATAACAAAAGTATTTTTAAACCAAGAGCATCTATCCATACCTATATTATAAATTCGAAAGTAACTCTGTCTGTCTGTCTGTCTTTTACGCAATCAGAGCAAAACCGCTAATTTAATTGTGATAAAATACTCATATAGAGATACTTGAGGGTCTCGGGATGAACATAGGATACTTTTTTTTCTCGTATTTATAATATTATCGATATATACCAATATATTAAAATAATTATTAATTTGACATGCAATTTATTCCGCCATGTTAATAACAACCGTCGTTGCTAAGCAACGGTTTGCAAAGTTTGTTGTTAGAAAACGTCACCCAAAATGAGAAGTCCATGAAAATAATAAAAAAAAATATAAACAAAAATAGACATACAGTGTATTATACCTAAAAAAATATTTTTTCAGACACTGCGCTCCCCATTCTCCGTCGAATTCTGGAGGCATTGCGTGTTAAACGACGGAATTCAACGCCATGCTTTGCTTCGATACCAGAGCGAAAAAATTATATACCTAAATTTAAATAAATATTTAATTTCCTCGAGTGGGGATTGAACCCATAATCGTCGAGTTACAGTGACCTCAATAATGGCCTATTTTAATACAATATAACAATATTATGAAAGTGTATAATTAAATTATTATAAGACAATTAAAAACCAATTAAGTTTAAAAAGAGTTGTGGGAGCATTTTTTTTTTGTAAACGACTATTTATAAACAGATGCTTCGTCATTTAGAACAAGGGCGATCGTTTTTATAATGAGTTTATTTTGTTCGAGAATATAATAGTGACATTATTTTATCTTAGTCTAACTTTTTATATATACAAAGAAGATAAATACGCAAAAGTTAACACATGCAATATTAATAGTATATAATACAAGTACATATCTTATGCCAACAAAACGAACTATATTAAGCAGTACCTAATAACTCGAGTATAATATTTAGGGTTCCGTATCTGAAAAGGTACAAAACGAACTCTTATAAGATCACTTTATTGTATATTTTTTGAATTGAAAACATACAGCATATAGGGTACTTCCCGTATATGTACTGTAATGAAATTTGGCGGGCAGTGAGAACTTACAAGACAAATAAAGTAAAAAACCCGAAAAGTGTAAATTATAGGTACTTAATAGAAAAAAATCATTA
This sequence comes from Heliconius numata, assembly GCA_016802625.1. Taxonomy (NCBI): domain Eukaryota; kingdom Metazoa; phylum Arthropoda; class Insecta; order Lepidoptera; family Nymphalidae; genus Heliconius; species Heliconius numata. The sequence continues at coordinate 52,423 of JAEBDU010000028.1, forward strand.
CACACTTATATTTTCAGTTCATGTCATACAAAATGAGTTCATATTGCCTACAAACTTTTGTTTGTAAACTTTTATAAGTTGTACCTACTTCCCGTTGACTTACAGACCTGACATGGGTAGGAAAACCTCAGTGGGCGAGTTCGACACTAATCCACTACACTTAACTTTTTTAATTGAGTTTTACATTCTTTTCCACATGTCGCAGAGCTGGAATAAAACTCATAACCATCGCTATTACAGCCAAAAGCGATTCCATTGCGCCACGATAGCCTACAGTAAGTTTAATAGGTAATCTAATAAAATAAACTTAAACTTACGGAGAAAACTGTAATACCAAAGACATAAACGACAAACTACAATCACATTCTCCCTTATGAAACTCAAAAGCCAATAGCGCGCACTTTTGACACATAATAAAAACAAAACTTGTAAGAACGTTCATATTGAAGAAAACAAATGAAATTGTATGGACAGCAATGAACGGTTACTTATAAGTTAAGTGGATTTGTCAGTAAATAGGTAGTGACTAGTGACGCTATATACAAAACGGTCTTGACCCGCGCGATAAGAAATACTGTAGCCTGATAAGCAAATGTACTTTATACGGGCATGAATCGCTCTAATAAATACATATATATGCACCCTACTAAGCCTGTAAAATTGAATGGGTGAAATGTTTCTATACAATGTTAAGAAAGTTCTATAGGAACTAACTCAAAAGAAAATATTTTTTTAAAAGATACTATTTATTTTGTCTGTACCTTTATTGTTTGAACTTAAAGAAAAAAACAAAAAAAAACACGTTTTCCGTAACTGTCATTATTCTAAATTCTGTGAAAAACAAAAGAAACACACGGTTCATTGTTCAGCTTATGAAACAACATTTAAACGACTGATGAGGTCACTGAGGCACTAATTTAATGATAGTAGAGTCAGCAATCGCTTCCTCCATCAGTGATCTTGCAAAAACTTATGAAAAATGTTAATTATTTTTTGTTGACAGTATCAAGCTGAACTAATAAAGCTATACCAAAGACTTGTACCTACAACGTGACGTAAAATGCTCCTTGAATAGAGTGTGCCTCTTGAATTTACATAAAATACATAAAATCAAATCAGCTTCACACTGTATTCAGCACACAGCAGAGTAGGCCTAGGAGGGAACCTAGTGTTAAGAACCTCCGTTTCCCCACTTTCCACCAAACTCTGGAGGCATTGCGTGTTGAGTGGCGAAACTCAACGCCGCTCTTTGCCTCGGCACCAGAGCGAAGAAATGAAAATATAAATATAAATAAATATTTTATTTCCTCGAGTGGGGATCGAACCCACAACTGTCGCGTTACAGTCACACCCTTGTGCCCTTAAATTTGCAAAATTACTAGATAGATTCTTGTAACTTTTAAGAAATCATCCATTAATGTATACTCAATAAGATGTTGACTGTAAAAATATCTAAAAAAAAATTATATATTTAATTACTTAAGTAGTGAAATAACACTATGCTCAACCAACACGGCAAACACTAGAAACGCGCGCGACCCAGGCTGGCGAGCGCTTACAAAAATACACCATGACATCATGGTGTGCGAGAGAGATCTCGCTTTCGACCTTCCGTTCACACACAACAACACTTATTTATAAATACACTAGTGAGTGCATTTACTCCATTCGAGTTCAATTAGCCGCGTTCGATTCCGAGTTTCGGTCGCGCTCCATGAAACACGCAAAGATAAAAAAACACTATTTTACGAGTACAGTATCGATATTTCAATTGTTTTGTATCGATCAAAAATCGATTACTTCGTTGATGAATCGATTAATTCACAAACAGCTTCCTAATAGCTGTTATTCTATGCCTACTCGCGCACCTATAATAAATAGCACATAAGCAGTAGGTCACTGAGGAAAATTTTCAAAATAAACATTTTCAAGATTAAAATCCTCATCATCATCAAGTCAGCCAATGCGGCGGCGACGTTATTGGCGACATCACCTCCGCCCCGCAGTGTAAACTGTAAACAAGGCACCATGATGTCATTTTCATGTTGTTGACCCAACGGCAACATAATGACATTTGTTTTTTTTTTTTTTTTGATGCTACGAGATGATGACAGATAAAAAGCGGAAAAGATATATTTTAGTCCCTAGTAGTACGACGGAGAGAATATTTATATCGATCCACCTCAAAAAGCATTCTTTATTTAGCTTTTAATATAAATTATTATTCGTTAATTCGTTTAACCCGGTACTAAAATGCAAATATGTTGTAAATACTCACCTAGTTAAAGCTCCTTTTAAACTCGTCATCCATTTCGTGCTACTGGTGGAAACATTATCTGTATCATCAGAGCGTTGAAACGACGTGGCCGCCGGCACATCAAAAATAAAAGGTTCCATTTTACAGGAAATGGGGGTCCTTTTGGGCGGAGACGTTCTTGGATAAGTGTTGTGTTGGGAAAAATTCGCAGTTTGTTCGCCACATCTTGTTTTCGGCAATGTCCGTGCGCATAAAACTGTCGCCGCATTCTTCAAATGTGTTCGAAATCTGTTATTATTTTGGGTGCTCAATATGGCACCCTCCATTTTTTTATTTATTTTTTTTTTCACTTCACTTAATTCATATTACAATCCATTGTTATCATGTTTTAATTAGTCCACATACATATGATGTCACCTTTTCGTAAATTTCATTATATTATTGTTAAATTAATATTCTATTATTATTTATTTAATTCCTTGTCATAAGCTTTTTAAAGAGAGGTATATGACTAGAAAGGCCATCTAACATTTAAAAAAAAAAATACAAATAAGATATTTTCTAATAAAAAGTTAAATTGTGGTCGTGCTATAATAAATATTTATATAAACATTGTTTTATAGATTTAAATATACCTTAAAAGTAGTGGGTACATTATGTGCATACTAATCAAAATCTATCCTTTTAATTATTAATTTTTAAATTCTTAAACTATAGCCTAAATATTAAATACTTAATTAAACATCAAACTATACTCATTCCTTACATATTGTGCTTAGATTAAAGCCAAACATTTAGCAATATTGGCTTTATCTATAAGACACGATTGTAAGCAACGGCTAAACAAAACCTACAAATCCAAAAAAAAAAAATCGATTTTAGAATAATTTATTCATATCAACGGAACGGAAGGCTTTTAGGTGCGGTCAACGATGAGGCGGGCGGGGACGAGGTGTAGGCGCGCTGACATCACCGTCGAAGCCGCTCTTACATCATCCAGCCAGCTAACTCCCACCGCCTGCCGCCTGCGTGTCCCTGCTGCTACGGAGGCATACTGTGACAGGAGGCAGGCGAATGAAGAGAACGAGCAGTTCATCGTACGCACGAGACCTTCATTCTTTTTATTAACATATGCATTGCATGTATACACTTTAATATGTTTGCTTCACCTTAATAATTATTATTATTTGTGTATTGTATTGTGCCAAATAATTTTGATAGGTATTTAAATAACTAATATAAACATGATACAAATGTATATAAGGAACATTTCATACTTTTTCTTTTATTAGAAAAAAATATAGCAATTACTGAAACAGAATTCAGGATCTACATACATCATTCCGTTCTCCACTTCCTACTAGTTATGGAAAGAAGAGTACACGTTGGATGGAGAAACTCACACTTTGCCAAACCAGATAAAGAAAATAGAAAACTTAAAGTTAATAATTTATATAGTTAGAACTCGCATATAAATAGTGTAAATGTAACAGAACAATTTATCACCGCCCACGCCGCTCACAGCGACAATACGATATCGTTGTGGACAGTCGACACACTACTAGTAAATAAAACAATATGTAGAGTCGTAGTACCCTTATCTGTACTCTTATATTACTAATAAAGCTGAAGAGTTTATTTGGTTAAACACGCATATATCAGGAACTACTGGTTCTAATTTAAAAATATAGTTTTATTTTCCATCAGCTAGTTTAGTAACCCGCTATAGGTACCTGCCGTCAGAGTTACCTCGTGTTATACACAGCTTTTAGTTGTTTCCATTTGACCAAAGCCTTGGGCGAAGCCGCATGATGCTGTAAAAGCTACCTAGTGCTTTATATTTTCATATAATAAGTAGTGTATTTTTACGTAAGTATATTAGAGGTTATGTATGCGTATAATTCATAACTAACGTTGAACGAACTCAGTAGTTAACTCAGTAGTTTTTGAGTTCTATTACGTTAATAAAGGTTTCCAATAACATTTTTTTTAAATATCATCCAAGTACAGACACCCGACCCTCTTACGATTTTATTATAAGTATAGATTATGCTTACTGGTTATTAGTTATTATTATAATACTTATAATATTATAACTGTGCCAGTCGGGCATAAGCGAGCGACTGCAAACACCTCAGATTGTGGGTTTCATGTCCCCTCGAGGAAATGAAATATTTAATATTTTCATTTCCTCTATCTGCCAACGAAGCAAAATGCGGCGTTGTGTTCCGCCACTCATAACGACAACAACAGAATTCGGCGGAAAGTGGGAAACGAATTTGTCTTATTGGGAACGGAATGCCTTAACATGTACAGAAGCCAAAAAAACTGTGCGTTTCGCAGAAAATATTTAATCGATCTAAGACAAAAAATACTTATATAAAAGTAAGTTTAGTATAGATTTGTGCCTCATTTCTCACGGCAATGATATCAATCACAGCGGGACGGATGCGTCGTGGTGTCGGTGGCCTGAGCATCCGTGGGCAGGGGTCCCAGTTTTACTGCTTATCATAAAGTAAACTATAATAGCGCGGGTGACTAACATACTATACGATAGATGGGTATACTTTTCTTTTGCCAGTTAACCGACTTAGGAAGTTAGTAATAAAGTAAAAAGATATATAATAAGAGGCCAGTCGTGGCGCAGGTGCACAGAGTGTGACTGTAAAACCGACTGGTTGTGGGGTCGATCCCCACTCGAGGAGATGAAATATTTATTTATTGGTGTCGAGGTAAAGCGCGGCGTAAAGTTCTGCCACTCAACACACAATGCCTACACAATTCGGCAGAAAGTGGGGAACGGAGTGTCTCAACACTAGATTCTCTCTGCATGGTTGCTGTGTGCAGGATACACCGTGAAGCTGATTTAAAAAATATAATTTGTTTATTGGTTACTTATGTAAGAATACATTTTTTTTATAAGAGAAAAAATAATTAGTGTGAAATAAAAATATAATCAACAAAAAAATTGGAGACATTGTTAACATTCTATGGTAACTAAATTTATATTTAAAAAAATTAAGAAGGTTTGTATTTGTTTAAAGTATTTGCAAAGACCGTTTTCTAGAATAACGATAAATAGTATGGTAGTTTGGCATTAGCAATTATTATTTCATTTGTTACTAGGAATAACTAATAATTTGATAAATTCTAACTCTTTATAATAAATATTAATCATTTTTCGTTCCTATACATAGATATGATGAAAAAACTGTAAATATTTTATTCTATAGAGAATTATTATTTATTCCTAAAAACTTCTTTTTTTGTATATTTTGACCAGAATCGCATAACTTCAGCTTATAGTTTAACTAAAAAAAACATAGTGGGTTCAAACACTATCATAAAAAAAATCTATTTACTTCCTGCTTATAATATACCTATCATCTTGCGTTTAGTTAAAGGTCGTGAACGAGCATATGGTAATCGAAGTCGTGCATTTAACTACTTACATATAATAAAGCTATCATTGTTCTGATTGTTATATTGATATAATCAATTGAATATTATATATGTTGGTGCACATTAACCTTTTGATTCTATAAAGTCCTCCAGAGTACCAATAAATAATATTAGTTAAGCAATTCATTCAAATGTTTTAATCTCGAACTTTAGTGTTTTGCTGTTTTAATAAAGTATTTGTGTAAGATTATCGTTATCTATATATATAAAATTGAAACGTCACTCACTCGTCATGAAATCTCAGAAACTACAAATGCTAGGAGTCTGAAATTTTGTATAGGAGTTATTTATAGGACTTAGGTGCTCGCTAAGACGGGAATTTGCAATACTCGGCTCCTAAGGGGATGAAATAGGGGTTGAAAGTTTGTATGGATTTTTTTTAAAATCGGCCCCGATTTTTATAAGATTTGAAATTTAGACTATTAAAAATATTTCATTGAACACGTGTTTCATGGTTTATTAGGACTCACCCCTAAGGGTGCAAATAAGCGGGCGAAGCTGCGCGCACATTTATAGTTTATTAGTTAGTTATGAATTTTCTTATTCCAATTAAGTATCCATAAACGATAAATTAAAATCAATGAAATAAGTATAGCATTTGACAATACTAAATACACTTACGCATGTATAAAGTGGCATACACGTTGCTATGGCAACGGCAACGCGTATTATGCGCGCCAATAGCTTCTCTAGTATTATCAGTTCTGTATTAGTGTAAAGAAAAAGGAGAAGAAAGAAGAAATAACTCAAAGTTTAGTAATACAAAAACAGTTATGTTTTCGTAGAACAAGTTTCACAAACCGTTATTGGTAACACAAATAACAGAACTTTTTCAATCGACAATACAAATAGCGCCTGAAGCGAGTTAGCGATAGAGAACTGACATACGAGGTTATCTTTTTTAGACTATTGTGTACAAGGAGGTCAACCATTTCAATATATTGATTGTACTCTCATCTATGGAGCGAGTTGAAGACATCCTCCTGGCAACATTCGCCTCTTTTGTCAAATATATCAATGGTTTCCTGTGATAAAACGACCAATTCATTGTGGTGGCTTCTAAAATTACCACTTGCTTTTACATAGTATAATAAACGTGTGTATTATAGAATATGAGGCCGAAGAGTGTGACTGTAACGCGACGGTTGTGGGTTCGATCCCCACTCGAGGAAGTGAAATAATTATTTATATTTCCATTTTTTCTCTTTGGTGTCGAGGCAAAGCACGTCGTTGAGTTCTGCTCTCAACTGCTTCTCGCTTCTGCTGCTTCTCAACACGCCATGAATCGAGAATTCGGCATAAAGTAGGCAACGGAGTGTCTTAACACTACTTTTTTTATTATAGAATAAAGAATTTGATTATAATATTTAACGTTAATATTATTTCGCACACTTTTAAATACAATACATTTCAATAGCTATTTAAGTAGCTTTAAATAAATATAAAAAATACTGTATAAATTTACACATATAAAATTGTACACAGCAATGTTGTAAAATATATTTTTATAATTAATACATCTTAATTTATATTTTCTTAATTTATATAATTCAACATATTCTTATATTATTGAATTTCTAAGCTACGATAAAATTTAAAATAAGTCAATTTTGTTTTAAAGTTTTAAATGTAGGTATAGTAAGAGATTACAGAATGAATTTATGGTTGTAGGTCTGTCTGTCATGACTAAGCCAGTAGAAATGTTAAGTAAAATTTACTAAGTAGGCATACCTAAAGCTTTTAAAAGCATGCGTCGCTATTTATTTCCTTTTAAAAATTTATATGTGAGTAATTAGTACCGTAGTTAATATATATTACTGTTTATTGAAATTAATGCTAATGATTTATATGTAAAACAAATTTTAGCTACAAATAAAGGGATTTTCGGTAATAATTCCTTATAACATATGAATAACGTATAAAAATTGTAAAGTTGCATTAATTAAGAATTAGGTACTTAGTTAAACAAAAAATCCATAACCAAAATAATATCAGGTAATTCCGCTTTATATTTAAATCTGAATAAATTTGAATACACAAGTAAATAATGTTTAATTTTAATTTAATTTAATAATGTTTCGTATACAGCACATTCAATATTTTTTAAGAAAAAACTACGGCGATTAGAGGAAAAAGAATCATCAAACTTGGTCCACCAAGTCGAAAGTTCAGATGAGGTAATAAACAAAAAAAAAACAATCGAATTGAGAACCTCCTTTTTTACAGAAGTCGGTTAAACAGAAATATTTGCCCTTTAGCGATTTTCAAGCAGGATGAGCATTTTTCCTAGACATATGATCGAAGATCTAGACCATCTGATGTGAAATACTTAAAGTTAATGTTTTTTTTCTGTACTATTTTAGTAGACATCTATATAATCGTATAATGATAGAACCTTTAACGTAGTGTAGTAATCATACATATTTATCTACTAAAGGCCATATCACACTCCACCAAAACATGTCAGCTTAAACAAGTATCGCCGGTTAAGTGTAGGTGCCTCCTAATGATCGATTGTTTTCTTTGGAAAATTTTCTATCGTCGTTTATGAAATTAGTCATTTGTTACCAGTTTTAAAGAATATTTATGATCTTATGAAAAATATACTTAACAAGACTTTTTAAAGTGAGAGGAAATTATTATATACTAATTTCCCCAGAAAAATAAAACTATAAAACAATGTTTACACGAAATAAAGTTATTTAATATTGTTTTTATACCTCTTAAGCTAAACAAGATTCCAAACACAACCAATAACAAAATCAAAACTAATAGTACTCACTAGTACTAAAATACCCGTTGACATTGTAAAATACACTTACATTATAATATCCTCTAAATGGCAAATACATAGCACGACACAATTCAACAACTTAAATAGTGTTGTAACCAAACCATAACAAATATATTCACGAGATATTAACAAAAAAAATCGATTAATCGAATCGGTCACCTTAACATCGATCGATAATCGAATAGTAAAATCGAATATTTCACACGTCACGTCACTGTAAATAAACGTGAACGTTAAGTTAGCATGCTGTAATATTGTTACACCTAGGCGGACCGTACCACGCAGGGGCGCCGGTCGCGCAGCACTGACGAGCTGACGAGCTGACGAACGAACGATAGCACGAGCCCGACCCTACCGACTCCTACCGCGAGAACTATTACCGATATCAAACGACGACACTATCGCTCACTCTAGTACTAAATGAGCAATAACCGGTACTAATATCGACAGATTTATTTCTAGTGCGTGAACATAGTACGGGGCACTCGCTATTGGTTCCACACTGATAACAGGTATGTATATAATGTATGGACGTTTGATGCACAAATTACCTTCGTTTCGTACTCTAATAAATACTCGTGTAAATAATATGAACAGCTCGTCTGTTCTGATGATAAAATATTATATTACATCATAATATGTTTCACATACAGAGCTGAAATGACAAAAAGGTAGTTTCTTTCAATTAATATACTTAATAACTTGAATTCTACTCTGGATGAACTCTGCTACGCCATATTAAATTTTTTTTATTAAAAGATTTTTCATATTAAAAACAACACCTATTTATTATGTGTATAGTCCACGCATTTATACAAGTAATTTCTAGATCATTTCACATCAATCTTTCCCAACAACACAAACATCGTGTGAGACAAAACCCCCCCAAAAGTCAGAATAATGACCAAAATAAAGTATATAGCGAGGAGTTGGGTGCGGGTGCTATTATTTTGGCAAGTCGGTCTGTGCGTGTCGCGGACGACCGATGATGCCATCGCCGTAGAGGATCGTGACGTCATCGCGCATTTTCCAAACGTGGCCGCCAGACGAAAATAATCCCCGCCCCACCCCGCCGCACGCCCCGCGGCCACCGTCACCGTCACCGACGAATTTAGCGAGTCGACGCGGACAGCCTTCTGCTCCGAATGTTTGACAACCGTACACTTGTATATTTGAAACTTATTATATGTTATATTGATTTAATTTTTTTAATCATTTAGTTAATAATTCTTTTAATACATATATTATTAAAATATTAAATATACAAGAGAAAGAGGTAAATAATACTCAAATATTTTTTTTAGTTTAGCTTTTTATAAAAAAATAACAGATAAATAATAAGTCCTTAAAGTAATATTATATGTATGTAAAATATAATGAAGTTTTAAGACGCCTTGGTGCATTTCTTAGGATTTTTTATTTGTTGGAGATTTTAGTTTGTATTGTTAATTTCATTTGGTTACTACTTTCAATTTATTATAATTTAGTGATCTGGCGCCGACTGAAAATTACTTGGTATATATAAGTATATAACTTTATAAACTTATCAGAATAATAAGGTAATTAAGATTTATGTTCACAAAAAATAATAAATTAATTTTATGCTTTTCAGTTTTTTGGTTGATACACTTTTTTTATTACTTTTTGTGGCTTTAATCACCTAGAATTCTAGATTCTAGAAGTATTATAACGGCTCTAACAACGACTTGCTTAAACAGAAATTCAAACTCTCCAAAATATATTTTGAGTAAAATCGACCTACTGAATAAAAAAAACATAGGTACGTACGCGTCAAAAAGAGTCGAGAAAACCTGTTTCGGTTTTTCGTCAGTTAATAAAACAAAAGAGACACAATAAGCTAGCTATTGAGACGAAATCTATATAAGAGGTGAAAGTTTAAGATAAAATCAATAGTCTACTTATATAGATACTTTTTAGTTTTTTTTTTCGAACATGAGGTTAATGCTGTTAGCCCTATTTATTGGCTTTTACAGCGACACCTGTCGGGTAGGGAAGAGGGTACTCTGTCCCTGAAGAAATGCAAACACTAAATGGCTGCCTTTGAATTTTTTAATGGGAAAACCATATTTTAAGTAATTTTTGTATTTCATATTTTGAACATGTTTAAATATAAGAGATAGATTTAAGAGATCTACTTCTCCACATTCCTTAGTTAAGTATGTACTTTAGTTTTAAACCTAAATCCTCGTACCAGTATAAGCAACATCTTTAACTAGAACGCATGCTAAATAAGAATAACATTAGATCATCGAGCTGGTCAGTGACGAGAATTTTTATCTTTCTATATCTATCTTATTCTAACTAAAAATATTTTTGTCCAATATGTTTATACAATATATTTGTAGTCTCATCTGTATTAGGAATATCATATAAATTTTAAGATATTTATATATACGCCACGCTGAGGCGATATAAATAGAAAGGCTATAATAATAATAAATAATAATAATAGAAAACATCATCAAATCATTTTAGCTATAATTTTATATAAGCTATGTCTCCGGGAATTACCTCTTAATTGGACGAATTGTCCTATCTTTAAAAGTATTTGATACTTTATCAGTACATACTGATTAATTTATTTGTGGCTGATAATGGAAAAATTACGTCATATTTTATTTTGTAATGACACAATTATTGATGGTATGTACATGTCATACGTACACAACTAGATATGTTATTTAAAATTAATTCAAATTTAAAAGCAATACTACAATGTTAAGAGGAATGTACAAGAAGTTATTTTTTTTTCACTGAATTTCAAATTCGGCAATACACTGTTCGATATATTGCCGGGCTTATTTTGGCTTGGAGAGCTAAGAAAAGAAAATATTAATAAATAATAATTCCTTCCTCCGAGTGGAGATCGAACCCACAACCGTCGCGCTACTGTCGCACCCTTGTACCGTAATCTAAGATTGTTCTGTAAATAAATTTCGAGATTTCTTTAACAAAAATACGTAATTTCTATATTTTTTTAAAATTTATAAATATTGTTTAACTTTAAAGCACGTGCAGGTGTTCAACTGTGAAATATATTAACTAAAACTTGAGAAATCGAGAAAACATAAAAATAAAAAATCTATACAAAGTTAAAAACTTAATCTTCCTCCTTAATCAGCTTAGTCTCAAAAGGAAAACCAAGACGTCCGATGGATCACTCACGAAATATGTAATCGGCTTTGACTCTTGACAGGCTCACCAGGTGTTACTTTCCGGAAGTCCTTATTAGTAAACTTGATCTTAACAATGCTGATGGCTGCTGTCAGTTCTACGTTTTTTAATGATGATATACATATTTATAAGCTTACAGCTTTTTTCATCTTCGGGTATGATACCATCGATTATTTTATTGGCACGTCATATACCTCATATAAGTACCAAATTTCGTGATATTAAAATAATATAAAATTAAGCTTTTTTAATTTTATTAAATAATTAGTTACAGTACGACTTAATTAAAGCGTGTAAAAAATATGCCTGCCTGTAACGCTAACACAATATTTAATATTCTACTTTATTTTTTTACGCCTGTTACATTCGCTATGTACCTACATATGTTCAAATATAATTCTACACATATTTTAAATCATAATATGTGAGTATCATATTAATTGTATAGTAATTTTTAACAAAAAACACTATGCTAATTAAAGAATTATATGATTTTCTCATGTATGGCATTGTTAGAAATCGAGCAAATCAAATCTGTCCAGTCGAACGTTCTGAGATAACAAACACAAAAAAAACCCTCGAATTGGGAACCTCCTCGTTTTACACAAGTCGATTAAAACTGTAATAAGGTAAAACGTTTTGATTACACAAATGTTGAAAACTAAATTAACAAGCATCAATCAATTAAATATAATAAACGCATCGATAAGATAATAGTAGAGCAAATTTCAGCACACACGAAACCGTCTTGCGCGGCCATTCATTGCCTGAAAACGCGCGCGACACTCAATCGGTTCCGAGAAATCCGGCCGCGTTTCCTGGAAGCGCTACTATTCACGCACACCAACACAACCGCTGTGCACGTACAGCACACAGCCGCCCACGGCCCTGATAACACAGCCGTGACGAAACTCATATCGGTACTCTCTCATTAACGTACTCGTATTGCGTGCCCGGCTCAGTTTACATGTAATCAAACAATTACTTGGCGAAAGATATGTTGCCACAATCACAATCAAATGCACAATATGAAGATGTGGAGGAGGAACGTACCCACGTCCTGGACGCTAAGTGGTTACATACTAATTCAACGCTGAGATTTCCACAAATGCTGGTCCAGAGTGTAATATGATTATAATATCCTAAGGTTCGTATTTGTAAATCACTATTAGGTCTGAGATTTATCTTGAGATACCGTTTTCATTTATAGATATAATTTAGGAATGATTTTGAAAATGATATCTCAAGATCGATCTCAAACTTGAGAGCGATTTACAAATGCGGGCGTTACTATATTGCCTTATAAAAAAAATAGTTGGCTATAGTAGATGGCTGGTAAAGATATATTAATATAGATATGTGAAGAAATTTATATCTTAATCAATTGTGATGATAACACATAATGAAATTGGTAATTACACAATTAAGTCCAATTTATTATTTACTAATCAGGTGTACACTAGTCTTGTAAGTGTGGATCAATTTATTTTTTTTAAGTTGGCAAAAACTTCAGTTCAAAAATATAATTGTGAATAATATGAAACTAGTGTATAGAATATAAATTTTGTTGTTAAATATACAAAGAAAAAGGTTTCTTTTAACACAATGAAAGCCCACAATGTAAAATTGTAATTCCTATATAAGAACCACCATTTTAATAATTTATATTTATTTTGATGCATGCAATACTAATATTTCAAAGGAAAGTTATTCAGTCCGGTCATTAAATTATATTTCAAATATTAAATTATACATATTACAAACAATTAATAATACATACTTTGTGAGACTGGAGGTAGCTTGACAGCCCTCGGCGGCGGCGGCCCGACGCTCCGCAGCCGCGTCCACCATACCTCAGCATCACCCCGGGCATCACTGACTGATCACCACCACCACCACTCCACTACCACACTCACGCGCACATACATTACATTCTAAAGATTCCTATAACTGTCATATACCTGATCTACAAAGTTGATTGATAATATAATGTCAGTATATGTAACCTCCTAAACTGTTCAATGGCATCTGTTTGAGGTCTTCAGGTAATATTTTAAAGGAGCACAATCTGTAACAAGAAATAAGTTATATTATTACTATTAGTTTACTTAAGATTTTGTTCTTTTAAGTTGCTTAAAACAATTATAATTGAGTTGTAAATGAAAATTAAATCAATTAAATAAAATTGCTTAAGAAATATATTATATATATATTTTACAACAAAAGGGTTGTGATTAATAAAAGAAAAATGTGCCAAAAGTAGCCCACTCGAATATTATGACAATATCTTGCAATTACAAATAATATATCTAAAAAATATTATATGCCAGCATAGATTCTTATTTTTGCAATAAAATAATTGAAGACGAAGAAGTAAAATTTAATTCTAGAACATTTGACCACCTTTGCTCAAAGTAAGCAAATGTGAAAATTAAATATCTAAGATAAACAATTCCTCTTATATTTATAACATTTAAAATTGAATAAAACAACTGTATATAATAGTTAGCAGTAGCTAACTAAGCGATGATGTCATTGATCAATATTTTTATCTCATTCTAGCTATTATTTAGCAAGTAGCAAGAATATAACAAACGGAAAATATATAATTGTTTTGTTAATAATATAATTTTAAATAGTAAACTGATTTGACATTTTACCGAAAACAACAATAAATTCTCACTTTTATATTATGACAAGTATTTCGCTTATAAGATCTAGTACGACTCTTTTTATCAGGTTTTCTCCATTCTTAGCATCAGAGAACTAACACAAAATAATTTAATAGAGAAAAGCCGCTCCTAATTGTTTTGTGCGGGTATATTTATTTTGTATAATGAAAGAGCGTAGCACAATATAACTACGCGTTATGTTATTAACAAATTATTATAACACAGTGTTAGCGTACTAATCACGGCATGATATTCTTTATAGCATACCTACTATACCTACAATTTTATGAGATCATCGATACAGCAAATAAATTTAAATATGACTCACCCGTTTATATACTAGCTACAAAAAGACGGTGTAGGTTATCATTATCACACACAGTACATACGACACACGTCATAGATAGCACACATTTCAATATTATTCAAGAGGTCAGAGCCTCAAACAAATAAATTTACATGCAATAAATAATTGTCATAGCACAAATACATCCTTCTGCGCAAATACTGAAACACTCGAAAGAAATGTATTTATAAATCTTAGCGTTTCTTGGGAAAGGGAGAGCGAGAAACAACAAAAATATACTCTCGTTCCAATTTCTGTATTGAATTTCGGTAAATCATACTACTAACGCCATCTATGATCGGTTTATGAAACATTTTAATAGTCATTGTAGTACGCTACGGCCAGCATATGTGTATAGTGCAATTTCATTTTTTTCCAATATGAAAGCTTCTTGATAGGTTACTACGTTGTTCTTAAATGGACTCGACCAATGACAGACAACTGGCGAAAGAAAATATAAAGACGCCCATTGGTTCAAATATTGTTTTCGGGGTTACCAAATACAAAACTTTGACTATTCTCAAATTGACAATTCTTTGACAAGAATCTTATGCTTGTTATGGAGTCTTTATTTTAACTTTCAATTTATAAATTAGTATTAAAATCAGTATTTACAAAGAAATATTTTAATTTTAATTTATTTTTGAGTTTATTTTTGAACAAAGTTATACATAGTTAATATACAACATTATTATTTTCTTAATGTATTTATGTACGTCTTCTCAAGCGTAGTGTGCACAAACGACGAACAACTAAGTACAACCTTTGTGACAATGTCTGCATCTGTTGACTAAAATTTGAAACCTAATAAGCTTTTAACAAGGTCAACAGTTTTCATCAACTCGCAGAGGACAAAAATAATTAAGATTCGGTACATATTGTCGGAATTAGCGCAATCAATCTGCCTATCGCGAAGATAAAAGTGTTAGTGTTCGCGAAAATGCTTAGTACTTTGTTTTTCGCAATCACATCGTTACATGAACATGGATGACCTAAAATGCGAATACGTAAAGAAAAAAAGATGCTTTGAATTGTCTCAAGAAGTGCGAGTTAAAAAATATGACGCGTATCGGTATATCAATTATCGACAATCAGACGTAATCACACAATCGTTTAATGGTCAGTGAGTGTCTCAGCATCAAAAGTGAAAATGTGATGTGTCAAACTGATTGTTTACTTCACGACGGACAGGTGACGGTGAGCGGTTTGTAGAAGTGGTACGTGAGGGCGGCGGGAAGCGGGCGGTATGTCGGGCCGTTCGAGTCCCGTAAACGGTGGCTATGAGGCTGCTGAGCCCGCAATGAGGCTCTCGGTTCGCAAGGACCTTTTTCCTGATATTCATTTGTCACAAGCAACTTCTGACTCTGATTCTGATGCAGCACAAGATGATGTGGAAAATATTTCTTGTGTTAAGCTAGAGACAGATTTTGAGCAAAGCATAGACGACATTGCTCATCAGAGGATGCAGGTGGTCAACGGAGCGCTGCCGTCCCCGACACGGCCTCGCCACAGAAAACATAAGCAGCACTCCAGACGTAATACAGATCATTCTACCCTTAATGGTTGTATTCCAAAAGAGAAGAAAAGAAAAAAACATTCACGCAATTCTCACAAAAGGACGCATTCTTCTAAAAGTATAGTGTCAAAGGTGAAAGGTGGTAAGAACTTGAACTTAGTGAGTAGTAGTGAGTGTCAGGAGGATGAAGGTGAGGATGTAGAAGAAGAAAGTGAAAGTTCAGATGATGAATTGCTTACCCCTAGTGTAAAGTTACCGTTAATTAATATGCCTCGACAAAGTGGCAAACCTTACAGTCATGAACTTAGTCAATTATCATCAAAAAAGAGTAAATCAAAGGAATCAAGAACTCATATAGTGATACCTTGTAGTGGGAAACCTCGTTCAATGTTGGACTTATGTAGTTCTCGTAGCAAAAAGAAATCTAAAAAGTCTGAATGTGCAGCCACATATCGAAGTCAGATAGTGGACACAAATACTAAAATTAAAATTAAGATAAGAAGGACAAGTATTCAGGAAACTGTAAGTATGATTTATTAATAATTTATACTTATCTATTACACAACTTTACATTATTTAATACACTTATGTTTTATTTTTTTTTGACCCACTGGTCTACTGCCATAAGAACAATTTTTATCTAAGGTCTAAGCTTTCCTGTTTTTCCTATATTTTCAGACAATTTTATGTTACTATTCTTACATTTACTAGGTTACTACTTTATATTAAATGTTATGTTAGCAAGAATTACCTTCATATTTAGTAAAGAAATGAAAAATATTTATTACCATAATTTTATAAAAAAATAAGTAGTACCTTAGTAGTTATTTATAGTAAAGCCAAATAAAAATGAAATAGAAATCTATAGCAGATATTATACAAATGTATCTGATCTCTGTCTGTACTTAGAAGATATATGACAAAATTTATTATTGTGGAAATTTCTCAAAGTAATAGGATTTAAAATGTATATTTTTATCATTGTGTCTGTACAATTTAATCTCAGACATGGCTTAACCAATTTAAATGCAGTTCTCACTATTATATTTTTGTGTTTATTTTATTTCAATCAGTTCATAAATAAAAAAGCTATATCATTTTACTTTCCCACACAGATGATGTCACTTTCATAACTAGTTTCATAATAAAAGTGAAAAATAAGATTTTTTTATAACTAAATTATATAAATATAAACTAACATCAAACAGCAGTAGATTATTTCAAAAAAGTAATATAGTTGCTTAAGGTTAAATAAATATATTTAAATAATTATACACTAATGCAGTTTGTAAGACATTTATTAAAAACTTTTCGATCTCTGGTTTTTTATAATGTAAACAAATGTAAAAAAGACAAGCCTCCTAGACCAGGTCTAGGAGGCTTGCAAAATTATAGTTCCTTTATGTGAATAATCTAAATCATATATAACTTTTAATGTTTTTAGTTGTGCCTGGCTCCTAAAAGACAGGTAATCCCATATTTTAAATAAATAAAGCTTATAATTATGCCTGTGATATTATCAATTAAGTTATATATATCTCTTTATATGTATAAAAACTTGTTTAAAAACAATGCTCTTAGTTACACTATATTTATGTATCTATTAACATAATGTTTTAAAAAATGCATGATGCTTCTGTAAACTTTTGCACACTTATTGTATACAAAACTATCCTAGCATAGAGTATAGACATTGTTTATTAGATGGGATAACCTAACTGTGCTGTGTTGTTCCACATTCCTTGATTGTGGATTGAACTTAGGACCATGAAGTGTATAATCAAATAGATTACTGCACTGCAATGATATCTATAGTAAATAACGTAACGTAATTTGAACCCTAAACTTAATTTTAGGTAACTCCTACACCAACATCAATAGCTGACATTGGGCAAAGGAAATCTAAAAAAAAGCGAGCAGCATCTCCTGTACCAAGTGCTAGCTCTGGTGAAGAGTACGACCCGTCACGAGGGGACACTGCGGCCGCGATGAGCGTCGCAGCGACGAAGCCACGACAACCCCGCCCAAAAGCTAGGAAATCTAATAATAATAACTCCAGGACTAAAGGTTTGTTTACATAACTTATATTGTTTGTTATTTATTTATTTCATATAAAATTGATAATTACTTTCTCTTTGCCGCTTTTCTTTCTTACATCTTGTTATTGTGTACTCACATTTAATGACAGATCATTGTCTTTTTTTATAAACGCGACAGGTTCAATTTCCACTTGAGGAAATAAATTTAATATTTTTTTTTTATTCGCTCTGGTGTCAAGGCAAAGCGCGGCGTTGCATTCCGCACTCTATATCCTATGACTCCAGAATTGGAGGAAAGTGGGGAGTCGTGTTTTAGTTTTTGGGTTCTCTCTGCTTACACTGTTACTTGGGGGATCAGTGTGAAAAAAAAAGAAAATCTGTCTTTTCTATTTCACATAAAGAAGCCAATGTTATATATCTGATTTTTAGAGAGTACCGATATATTTTCAGATAAAGCTCAAAAGACTGAAAGAACTAGAAGTAGCGCAACAGATAGTAAGGATAGTGGCCCACAAAGTCCATGGGCGCATTCCATGCCGGAAGAGATTTTAGTGAAAATTTTTGAACATGTTGTACAGCAAGGAACTTTACCTGCCATTGTTAGGTTAGTTTATGTTTTGATTTTTTTTATTTACGGCCAATGTCTTGCTATGATAGTATCTTTGCGTATAGTTTATATATTTTACCAGGAAATGTAGTTTTTTCTGAAACTATATAAACGCTTATACATATATCCCACAGGGTGAGCGGTCGTCATTAATTGCTGCTTGCAAGGAATATGTCAGGTGACGGTAGCCGACGTCGCGTGTCATCTTAATTAAAATAAGACAAATTTATATATGATTAAACGACAGAGGTTAGTCGTGGCGCAGTGGCTCAAGCGTGTGACTGTACACACGACAGGTTGTGTGGGTTCGATTCTCACTCGAGAAAATTAAATATTTTCTTTTCTTTGTCCTGGTGTCGGGGCAAAGTTCCGCCACTCAGTGCCTCTGGAAAATGGGTAGGCTCATGGAGTTTAACACTAAGATCACTCTGCCTACCCTGCTACATGTCGGATACAGCGTGAAGCTGAAAAAAAAATATAGAGAAAATTAACTCCTAATCTTTAACGAAATAAGCAATTAGGTAAATAAAGAACAAAAACGTCGTATTATTATAATTTCATAATATAAATTGTATATTTTTCAGATTGAGTAGAGTGTGTAAATTGTGGCACAGTGTCAGTTGTAGGCCAGAACTTTGGAAGAATGTAGACCTTGCGCAATACACTGTCGAAAAATGTAAAACTGACTACAAACTGGTCTGGCTTCTCGAAAACCGTTTGTCGCAATGTCAGAGTTTAAATATTGGTAAGGATTCTTATATAAGCATTAAATCGTGATTTTTACTTTTTCTCACGTTTTTATTGTAATAATATAATTTTGCGTGAATAAATGCTGCTTGTTCCTAAACTGCTAATAGTTGTTTGCTATAGTGATCTGTGTTATAGTTAGTGTGTAATACCAAAAACATATGTTTGTTGTTTTGTATCAATAGTTCAGGTATTTAATAATAAGAACTTACTTATGAACTATTTTCGAAAAGTTTATGGGCATTAAATGTAATAGAAGTTATATTATACAACTACATATGCATATGTATACGTATTGTCGCATCACAAATATACTTTCTTATAAAGTATCATTTAGTAATTCTATATTTGGGAATGTATAGCTTACCTAGTTGTATAGAGAAGGATTAGGTCCCAACAGAGCGCATAAAATACTGCTACATAATATTTAAATATTAATTATTAAAGCGCGGCGTTGAGTCCCGTCACCCTACACGCAGTGCCTCCAAAATTGAAAATGAAAATGTGTAACATTTCGTGGGATTTGCTTTTCTGCCTGAGCCTATTGGATTGAGCCATCAAAGCCTATGAAAAAATTCAGACTATTATATGTGGGATACAGCTTCACGCTATAACAATTTATAACAAATTTGAATAT
This sequence comes from Heliconius numata, assembly GCA_016802625.1. NCBI lineage: Eukaryota > Metazoa > Arthropoda > Insecta > Lepidoptera > Nymphalidae > Heliconius > Heliconius numata. The sequence continues at coordinate 72,695 of JAEBDU010000028.1, forward strand.
TAATTACTTACAGCTCAATGGAAAGTGTGTAACATTTCGTGGGTGTTGGCGTGCGTGGTGGATTACTGTCCTGGCCTAGTGGAACTGAGCGTGGCGGGTTGGAGTCGCATCACACCCGAACAGTTGTATGATCTCGTTCAAGGATTGAATAATTTACAACGCCTTGATTTGTCGTTGACGGTATGTCTTGCCATTATTAGTGGTTTACGCTTAAAATGTTATTTCAATACATATTTATGAAATATAAAATTTGCTATAATAATATTTTAAAAGGCTAGAAATTTATATACACATTAGTAAATAATTTCATTTACATAATGGAAAAATCTATTCAAAATCTAAGTGTAAACGTGAATTATATTCTAAGATTCATTAGTCATGCTTGATGCCCGTCCAACAGACTAATCAAAAGGACTACCATTACTGTCATGCCTTTCTATTTGTAACAGTTAGTCACATTTGTGGGATCCTGGCGATCTTGTGACATTGTCCATCGTTATATATTTTGCAATTTGACCCCTACAAAACACTAATAATGAATTTTTTTTATATTATATTTTGAAATGTGACGCCATAGAACTTAGGACCCCACCCCTTGTCGCACATGACATAAATGATAGATGACCTTTATTAAGAAACATTGATATTTACAGTCGGAAACGGGGGGCTCAAGTACGTGCCTTTCGGCGGCGTCGATGGCGCGCGTAGCATCGAACTTCGGGGGACGTCTTACGCATCTCACTCTAGCCAATAACAAGTTTTCAGCTTTACCCCAAATACTTTCATCAGTCGCGGTAAGATTTGACTGATACATATGTGTTAAATTTCAAAGTAATACAGATTTGATATTTAGAAACAGATTGATTTGATTCTTCTTCAGACATTTTCCATGTCTCTATACGCCCATGAATAATAAAATATGTTACGTGTTTATGACGAAAAATATGTTATACAGGAACATTGTCCGAATCTCGAAGTGCTTGATATATCAGGTGCGCTAGCGACGTCACACCCGGCGCCCATCCCACTGGAGTCCTTACAGAAGGGCTGCCCTAAAATGAGGGTATTCAGGGCCGCTAACGCTCAGCTAGTCTTGGCTTCTGTTAAGGCTTCTCAGCAGGTATGTGTATGATTATATTAATCTATTTTATTTAATAAAAAAAAGAAACCGTCGTGGGGCAGTTGCCAAGGGTGTGACTGTACCGCGACGGTTGTGGGTTCGATCCCCACTAGGCATGGGCGTTATCGTTTTTTTTCGATAACGGTTATGTAACCGATATATGGTTTTCATAACGATATCAAAAACGGTTTTCAGATATCGATATTGATAATACAGTTTACAAACGTTAAATCATTTTTAACGATATAAAATGAAGGCAAATTGACATTAAACGCTGGTTGCGTTTTTTAAAAGTATTATGAATATAAAGTAAATCACCAAGTATACAGAGAGATGAGAGACTTTACGCGACATTTTTAAGAAAAAAATTATGTCTATATACACTAATATATTTAAGCTATACACTAACACTCATTAACTTTAAACTATATAGAAATTGTTGTTAAAAAAAAGTATATACACACACTGAAATGCACAATTTTTAAGGAAACCTCGTCCGCAATACGTATCGCAAAGGACTAAATACAATACTAAACTATTTCTAAAATATTAAAAATTTGAAAATAAATTTCAAATAAGCATTTGTCACTTAAAAACAAACGTTTAGAATTTAAAAGTCGAATCCACTCAAGTGTGAAAATAATATGAATATTTTAACCAAATTTCAACCTTATTCCCATTATATAGAAGTTCTTTTTTGTAACGTAAAGTAATAATATCTTATAGATGCAAGTTATCGGATATTCGCTTCATTTCTTTTACACTCGTGGGAAACATATAGTTAGAAAGAGAGGTAGTTACTTAGTTCGTGTTATGCGAAGTTTTCGTTTTCGTTGCGATAGTTGCTGTGTGTGATTTTAAGTTTTAATACGCATCTGATAGTTTTGATAAGTTTCTATGATAACGGTTTTTTAGAAACAGATATCGATATGGTATGGTTTCGGCATCGTATCGGTTACAAGTTACGTTTTGTTATATCGAACTCATCCCTAATCCCCACTCGAGGAAGTGAAATAATTATTTGCGTTTATATTTCCATTTCTTCGCTCTGGTGTCGAGGCAAAACGCGGCGTTCAGTTCTGCAACTCAACACACAATGTCTCCAGAATTCAGAAGAAAGTGGGGAATGGAGTGTCTTAAGACTTGGTACCCTCTGCCTACCCTGCTGTATGCGGGATACAACGTGAAGTTGATTTAATTTTTATTAAAAAAAAGCTGTAATTTGTCTATTTTACTCATTATTCAATGGCTCGAAACCTTGTATATGATAACCTTGTATACACTAGATTTCTTTTGCTTTTACTTTAGGGGGAAATGCTTGAAGATGCGGTTGATGATGAAGATAAAACTGCAAGAATGCTTTTGTTTTATAAGTGACCAAATGAGGAACTTTGGCATACAAAGAACCTTTCATAAAAATGTAGTCATAATTATTCTTCTTAATAAGTCTAGTTAACATTGGTTCATGTTTTTATTAAATAATGGATGTGACTTATGTAATACAATTATAATTCCGCAGATTTGTCTTATATTACAAAAAAATGGAGGATCGGTGTAGAGCGTTTGGTATTTGTATATACTATAAATGAAAACAAGCGAAAATTATTTAAGCAAACGAAAAATTGTAAGAACTTTAGTATTTATTGTCTATTGCCCAACGAACGTTTTGCAACAGATGTCAGCGTGCGGGTGGTCGCAGCTCGAGGAGGTGTCGATAGCGTGCAGCGCGGCGGAGGAGCGCGCGGCGGTGGGCGAGTACCGGTTGGGCGACGAGGCGCTGGCGCGGCTGGTGCGCGCCGCCACGCGCTTGCGCCTGCTCGACCTGCGCGGTCTGCAACGCCTCACCGACTCGGGACTCGTGCGCGTGCCCGCTTGGGATCTGCAGCATTTGTTTTTAGGCGGTATGCGAGCTTACTCTTGACGGACATCAAAAAATATACATTGGTATATTTTTGTATAGCTATATATTTCTTCGTAATATATTTTAATAGCAAGTATATGCTAGAGAAATAAATAGTGTTCTTAGACAATATCAATCATTTTCTTAGAACACCGTGGACCAGAGTAGCTATAGCGATATATGTTTGTCCATCTTTCACAAAAACAATCCTATGTTACTACAAGACACAAAAAATGAAAATTAATACCTTAACGTGCATGTGTTGTCGATATTATTTTGAATTTCTCGCTTTGGTAACGAGATAAAGCACGGCGTTAAGTTCCACCACTCACCATGCATTGTCTTAAAAATTGTTTTTTTTTCTCTATTTATTATCCAAAGGCTAAAATCAAAATTTGTTTAGGCTGCAACGTACTTCGGCAGACCAATGCGTGCCTTGAACTGATATGCGAGAAATGGTCTCATAGTTTGCTAGAATTGGACTTGTCTTGGGCCTCCGCCGCTAAAGTTTTACACGACGCGGTCTCAGCACTTGCAGATTCACCAAACAGCAAATTAAGGTAAAATAGAATATAATGCAACATGTACTTGGAATGTCACAAATAATTTTAGTATCCTATTAAGTTAAAAGTAAACCTTTACTATTAATGTATATTATATTGTGGCTCTCTCTTTCAGAATACTCAACCTATGTGGATCGTCTGTTTCATATGACGCTGTTAAAAAAGTTCTATTAAAATGTCCTCACATAGAATCGTTGAATCTTAGCTCGTGTCGAGCTTTACCACGGGGTATGAAACGTCTGTATACAGGAAAAGAACTCCAGGACTTGAAAGATAGTCTAGATCCAGAAAAAAATAAACTCAAAGAAAGTAAGGCTGATGAATCAAAAAAGAAAAAGTCAAAAGTAGAGACTGAAGTTAAAGTCGATAGCGCAAACGAGTCCAATAAAAGCGACGTTCCCATAAGTTCAGGTAGCAATACAATAAAATCTCCAGACAAATCTTCCCAAGGAGTTTTTCAGGAACCAAAAAGTGTATCTGATGTGGGCACGAGTTTGACAGACAAACGTTCTTCCAATGACACAAATAAAAAGTACTCTCCTAGTAGTAAAATCTTTGAACAATGTAGAAATACTTTAGATAATTCTCTTGTTAATACTGAAAACACACAACTTCCAAAAGGCTCAAATACCCCTACTCTATCAAGTCCACTTGCTCAATTAAAACCAGACTCTTCCTCTACACCTAGATCGGATTCCGTCAAGACTGATATGGGGAGTCCACACTTCAGTCCCGTCCAAAAACCTGACAGTCAGGTACCAAGTAGTCCCGATGTTCAACCAGAATCTGTTAAAAGTAATCACTCTTGGAATTTAGGACAGTTTAAGGGGACACCTTCCCATAAGTCCGAAGCGAGTCCTCTGAACAGACTCGAAAGTCAGTCTAAAATTAGGCACGGTAAAGTTATCGAACAATGCAGTCCTACAACTTCATTAGAAAATAAACCTAGCCCAGAAACTTTAGCTATGAAACACAAAGAACAGGACAAAAAGAATACTAATAATTGGAATTATGGGAGCTACAGTCCAATGCCTAGGCAGGATAATCAATTCTCATCTCAAAGAAGTCCCTATTCGGCACAACCGAGTCCAGCTCAACCAAGTCCCTATTCCACACAGCCAAGCCCGTACTCCACCCAGCCGAGTCCATACTCGTCACAACCTAGTCCATACTCGGCTCAACCAAGTCCCGACACAAGCCAAATCGTCAAACAAGACCTACAAAAGGCTGGCGCGTGGAACACGGGCAATTACAGTCCGATGCCGAAACATCACGCGCCCTTCTCGCCGCATCCGTCGACGCACGCGAGCCCCGACCCCGGCCTCGGAGTCAAGTGTGACAGCCTTAGGGGCACCCCCGGCAAGACGCCCACGACCGGCCAGTACAGCCCCATGTCGCGCCAGCAGCATCACAGCCCCTATTCGCCGCGCCCTAGCCACCTGCCCAGCCCCGCGCGGGCCGGTGCTCAGGACGCGTACGGGCGCGCGCTGCCCAAGGCGCCTGAGGCCCCCAGCTCTTGGGGGTTCAACCACATGAGCACGCCCACAGCCGGCATCGAGTCGCTAGTGTGGGGCGGGTCGCCGTTCGGCGCGGAGGCCACGCCGCAGGTGCTGAACACGCCGCCGCCGGCTCCCGCTCCCGCACCTGCGCCCTGGCCCGGCGACCCCTGGACGCTGGGCCAGTTCCGCGTGGAGCCTCCCAGCCAGGTGCACAACACGTTTGTGGAGCAGAGCGTGAGCTTCGAGTCGCTGAGCGCGCACGTGTCGCACGCAGTGCATGCGCACGGGCTGCCGGCGCACGGCGCGCACGCCGCGCACGCGCTGCAGACCTACCTCGATGACGTCGTGGACTGACCGCGAGTCGTGGCATTAAACATTTGAACAATTATCGTTAGTGACTGTAAATAAGATTATCTAGCTAGGCTAAGTTTAAGGAAGCTAGAGATGCATTCAAATTATTTTGCAGCCCATAGTTTACGAGAGATACAGATAATTATATTAGGATTTAGTGAATTATTCATTCAGATAGATATTGTTGTTTAATTCGAGCGCTGAGATGTCAGCCGAAGTTTTGCTGACTGGACATATTACTATATGAAGTAATAGAACTAAACTTGCATACCTGTTCACTTTAATTTACTTTCACTTTCTTGCACATCTATCAAAAGAGACATTGTTACAAATCTATGTTTAAAATTGCCTAATATGTTGAATATGAATATAATTATGTTTATTTAATGCAATGTATACATTATGAGTGTTATAACCCTAGTCCCCGAGGGCTGCGGTTGTTTGTTTGTTATGTATAAATCGGTCTTATGAAAAGCAATAAAGTTAGGAAATTATATGTGAATGAACTATGCAGAGTGCCACGCTATGGCTGATTCTTATTTACTAATTAATTTATGCAATAGAAAACCCGAGGCCAAAATAAATTGATATATCCTAAATAGCTCAATGAAGTTTATCAGCAGTTAATTCTACATTCCTTTTTAATAGAATAGATGTTTAATTTCAGAAAATAAAAAAGTTCATATGTTTGCTAAAAACTTAAATAATATTGTTAACAAATATTCCAAGTTAAAAAATATTGACAATGCACAAGTATTAACATGCATAATGATGATCTGAGTGATACTTGAGCAGCTATTAGTATATGCCAATTTTGCTTAAATATATTTATATATATTATTAATAAATGTGTTGATTGATATTTATTTACTTACTGATTTCCAACTAAGAAATGTTTTTAAAAATCTCTTAGGTCATTCATGACATAGATGCAACTTGCACTGGAATTATAACAGTAACATTTTTTTACTTCAATTAATTTGTCACATGTTATTTAACATTATGTATATAATTTAAAATATGCATTTAATGTTTTAAATTTAAAATATTTCTTTATTTTCTTATTTTACTTACTGTATTACAATAATCGAGTGTGGTGGCGAGAATTGGGGAAGGCTTATGTCCAATAGTGGACAAAAGATGGCTGTTGATGATTACAATAATGAACGTAACATATTGAAAGTAAAATTTATTAACTTAAATTTACTAAAAATGTAATATATTTTTTTGCGCATAATGAATGTTACTGGTATTATTATATTTAATTTAAATAAAAGGTTCTAAATAGATTTTTAAATAAATTTTACTTATAATCAGTAAGTAAATATGTAATATTTCACTAAAATTTAAATCTATCTAAGATTTGTTTAATATATTAAAATATATATTGCAATAAAACTTTTATGGCCCTCTTTCGTTGTGACGGTTCCTCTTTTAACACATTCTTGCAAAATTAATTTAAGTACAATATGTGTGTCTATCAGAGGAAACGTCGCGACGGCAGTTGTATTTGAAAGTGTGATAACTATAATATAATTTGACAGCATTTTGTACGATTTTGTAATTTTTTATTTAATATTTTTTTTATATTTACGACAGAAATTGGCAAGACGACAATGAAATTATTTTTATTAAGTTTAGACTGCTTGATGTTTGTGGCATTTAACTTAAAATTTGAGTAACATAACAAATATAAAAGGCAAGTACAAAGTGCTTTGTATAAATATTTATATAGTAAGTACATCGTGTCGCACGCAAGGACAACAGTAAAATCACCAAATATCGTTTCATTACCTACTTAGCCTTATTGAATGCCTATACTTTAACTGGAGAATATATTTTATAGTTTTATTAACTTATTACAGATCGAGAATATTATCTACTATACATAGAATGTATAAAATATAATATTAGGTAAATATTAATGTTAATCGTGTACTATAGAATGTATAAAATAAAGTTGACTAATATCTGTAAGTTCTGTTATGTAGAGATTTTTTGTTTGTAATATTGTTACATTACTGCGTGGACTTCACAACAAGTGGTCCAATTTTTATAATCTAACCAATAAAAATATCGATGTGGTTGTATATTTACATTTTGAATAGATTGTAATCTATTTATTAAAATTCTTTCGTTGAAAACAATATCAGCCGTCATTGCTCACACCATTCGCCTCCTGGTTCATTATTGCTGATGCATTCTCATGAACCACTGACTGTGAATACACATTTGAGATTTTGATTTGACATTTATTTTTATTGGTGCAAAAAATAGATTCCCTTATAGCTTTACACTGAATCCCGCTTATAGTTGGAACGGCCTAAGGCACTCCGTTTCCTTCTTTCCGTCTAATTTTTCGAGATATTTCGTGTTCAGTAGCGAAACTCAAACCTGTGCTTTGTTTTGTTACTTACCCGAACGAGGAAATGAAAATAATTCGTTCCCAGAAGTGGGAATCGAACTCGAAACCATCCGCGACTACAGCCACGACAAGACGGCCTCAAAAAGTATAATAAGAGATATTATACTTTCCAAAAAAAGAAGTAAAAGTAAACCAAATACCAAATAATCTGAGTGCTGTAAGAATACAAAATAGATTTGCAAAATGAATTTATTTTACAATAAGCATAACGATATATTTTTTAATATATTAACATTTTTATAATTTTAATAATTGTACACATATTTAATATAATTCATATAAAGCTGTTAGCACGTACAATTAATCATTTTAAATTTTATTGAGATAAGTATAAAATCCTTTAAAAAAATCACAAATAATATATTCATATCATCAAAACAATAAGGCATAACTTTATGGAGCCTAGACATACATATTACATCCATTTTTGGGGTTCCGTACCCAAAGGGTAAAACGGGACTCTATTATTAAGATTACTCTCTACTATCTGTCATCACTCATCAGACTGAATGTCATAAACCGTAAAAGATATTTAAAATTTTCACATATGATTGATTTTGTCGATATAACAAATATTAAAAAAACAAATTTAAGAGGGCTCCTATACAATAGACATTCTTTTTTTTCGAACATGAGGTTAATATTGTTTGCCCTGCAAAATATTGCACACTTATTAAAATACATTATTATTTGTTAATATACAAATACAGTTTTTCAGTCACATCATAAACAAATTATATCAAATTGATATCTTTCATATTTAAAGTTAACATTTGAGACATAAAACATTTTTTTGTTTACCTAACTCTTATGCCATTACAATCATAATGAAGCAATGCTTGGCAGCAATCTATTTAATTTAATACATGCAAATTTCTATAATTATGTCCTAAAAACAATCATAAATGTATCTCTTACAATGCAGAAGCACATCCAGCGTCCATCGTACGTAATAAATATTATTTAAATAAATCTACAAAAAAATCTAAATACTTTTGAATAAAGCTAAAATTTTAACAAAATCTTTATACCCTAGATCAATTTTAAGTATAAGATATGGACTAGGCACGCTGGAGGTAATTTGTTGTATCTTCCCACATGTTGTTTGTGTTTCAATTATAAAACCTTTTAAACGTCCTGTTTACAAAACAATAATGAATATAACTATGTGTAAAATTTGATAATGTTTCATATAAAGCAAGATATTTAAATATCTTTCTATGTTAAATAACAATTTAGCTCATACTTTACAACAAATAATCATGTTGTATTATTTCAGAACACGTTAAATATAATCTATTTTAAGATTATTTTGTTTCAAAGAAGACATCTGCTTTTATTTTCATTCAATCAAGCAGATTTGCAACATTTATAGATTTATTTTGTTTCATCAAATTATAACCTCATTATTATTGCGTTCTATACTAAATGCTGTCATATTCTTCGTAATTAAATTCCGTAGTGACAGAAGATGGTTCCAGTAAGCTGTTCTGAGCGTTAGGTTGTTTTTCACCTTTGGATTTCTTGTGCTTATGTTTCCTATCTTTTCGATCAGATTTGTCGCTATAGTCACCCTTATCTTTGTCCTTAGATTTTTTCTTTTTGTGCTTTTTTTCTGCCTACAAAAGTAGTATATGATAAATATTTTCATTCTTGACAAAAATATTACAGTTAACATGGACTTAAATATTACCTATTATTAAATTATTAACAACTTACTTTGACATCAGTTTCTTTCGATTGGACTGGATCTTCACCACCTATTAAAAATTTTCCATTTAACTAATAATTCTATATTTTTATAATTTTTTAACTACATTTCTATATAAAAATGTGAAGTATTAATTATTTAATTTAAAAAAAAAATATGCGTTCACCTTCTGGAGACCTTCTTACACTAGAATCACCAGCCCATAATGGAAAATCATTGTTCATGAGAACGTTAGGCGTATTATTATTTAATGATAAACTATCGCTATTATATTCATCGCCTTTGCTTATTACAGCTTTATTTAGAAGACTTCTTAATGTTTCATCATTTTTATTTGAAGATAAATCGATGCTCTCTCTTCTGATTGTTTCTTTGATAGGAGAGTTTCCTTCAATGTCCAAGTCATCATTATCCACGATTACTTTAGGGTTTGTTGCATTTTCGTCATCCTCACTGTAAAAAAAAATGTTTAATAATACAAAGTGTTTACTTATTTAATTGATAAGGGAACAAAATAAAATTAAAATATTATATTCATTTCAAAAAATGAATTTTGTAAATAAATATCGATTTATAATATAATAAAATCATTTTAGATCCAACATTAAAAAAAAACTAGTTATTGAAAATTTGTATCAATATTTTAATATAACAATACATTAAAAACTTAATAACATATAATTTATGACCCGAATTTACCTCTCAGTCTCATAAGTCATTTCTTGTGTGGAATTAGACAGTGGCGCAAGATCTTCTAAAAAACTACTATCTAAAGTACCCGCATAAAACTCATCTAAGGCACCTGACGACCCAGACTTAGCTATGTTTGCTCCTGAGGGTGTACTGGGGACACTAAAAAAATTAAATACGTAAAATTTTGAGATCATTCAATATAAAAGAAATATTAAAAGTAAAAAAAAGGGTAAGCACAGAAAATTTTGTGTTAAAATACTCTCTGCCCAGCCTTCGAACGTCGCCCGTTGTCTTGCTACTAAATTGATTTTAATTTATTTAATTAAAATCAATCCCCGGAGAAGGTAATGAACCCACAACCGTCACTTTTAGTCCAACACTGGCCCACAATGACTGCGCAAATATTTTATAAAATATTGTGATATATATATCTAGATCAATACAAAACTTATTAATAATCTCACCTCTCTTGTGGCAATTTTGAAGGTGTCATATCCATACTGACAGGTGGTTTATTCCTAGTTAATTGTGGGCTTACATATTCACAAAGTTTTGGTTGAGTATTTTCATTATTCTGCATGTGTTTTGTTAAGGTGGGATTTAAGGATTGAGCTAACTGTAAGACAATTTCAAGATATTGGGTAAATTATACAGAAAACAATATATTTAATTTTTATTCTATTTTGTATTATTTTTAAAAATTTATGTGCAAGTTGCAAGACTATAAGCAGATTGGGTTCCTTATTATATGGGGATAGAAAGGTGACTTCTATTCAATTTTTTTATATAGGTTTGATTATTCCAACATAATTTTTCTTGTTTTGTCCAGATTAAAAAGAGAGCAGATAATCAGGGACAGTCTAGTTTAATAAACCAACATTAAAAAAAAAGATCTTACAAGAGGATTAACATTTGATGGCACTATTGGTTTACCAGCACCCAGTACTATGCTAGGAGAGCGGTCATTGTTCACTCTAGTTTCTGGTTCCACACTTTGACGCCTCTTATTTGCAAGACGGTCCAAGAATATGTTATAGTGAGATTCATCTGAATTCTGTAAAATAATTTAAAATGCATTAAACAATCACATTATATTACCAACTAAATATTATTTTAAAACAAATCAGTACCTGGAAATCATCTAATTCTCTTTCTATTTCCTCCATATCTTTCTGATTTCTCTGTAATTGTTCCAACAAACTTGTTTTTTGTAGTCTTAAGAAAGGAACACTTAAAAATTTGTGTAATAGTCTTAAACCAAATCCATTTCTCATGGAAGATTCTGCATAACGAATAGGGGCTGTCCTAATGTAAATTATAAAATAAATTAATTATTAGTAACAGGCATAGAAATTACTCATATATCTCTTTTTTTTTATATTTTGTATTTAAGAGACAAACAAAAATGATGAAATTCATCTTATCAATTTTCCAACCTACAACATGTGCATAAAGAACCTGAATAAAGACATTTTATACCCTATTTTCTGCTGACACTTTCTTTATAAATTCCTAAGAGGAGAAATTAATATAATTTAAATCCAATATGACCCCTGAATGTAGATTGGCACTGTAACTGCCAAATACCCAGTCATATTTATTGATATCGCTTCTCTACAAGGTCTTTTTTTATTTATTTAACATTATATATCTACAGGGGCACAAGCATTGTACCGTAAATGAGACAGGTGGTCAGTTCTATTCACACTCGAGGAAGTTAATGATTACCTTGTCATTTTAGCATGATGCATAGCTTGTTCTATGTGATGTGGGTGAACTTGACGATGGTGCTGCATATCACAATGATTACCTAATAATACCACTGGCAAGTCAGCTGGTATATTTGCCAATTCTTTGACCACATATTCAAAAGTCCTAAAATGAATAAATGGAAATATGTATATAAAAATGTTTCATAAATATAAATAAAACATATTTAATAAAACATGTTTAAAAATAGTTAAATTTAAAACCATGGTTTTGTGATATCCATCATCAATATAACTCCACTTGCATTCTTATATACATCTAGAAAAGTAGCATCCAGGACTGGAGTTTCATATTCCTCTTCGGCTACTGCTGGTGTAGATTGGTTTTCCAGCTTTAATCCTAGAGGAGGCTTCTTTTTTGTGCGTCCTTTGTCTACAACTTCCCATACTTCTACCTATTATTGTTTGAAATAAAACTAAATTACTTCATTTTATATGTACATTATTTTTATTCAAAGCATAAATATTCTAAATAATTTGATATTAATTTTATATAATTTTACCATCTTACTTTTACAATATAATCAGTGTTCTTGTATGTCCAATGTATAGGAGCAACTTGTATTTGTTCTGTAGGTACATATTCTTCAGTAAATGAACCACCCTGGAGTCTTTGTAACAAGCAGGATTTACCAACATTTCTATCTCCTTTTATCAATATCTTCACTAAAATATAACATATCGAATATAATTTTGATAATTTGATTTAAAACTATGGAAATTATTTACATTGATACTGTACGTTTATCTGTTCTACGTTAATCGAAATTCGTATATAATACGTACAGGTTATAATAACATAAAAAAATTACTATTAAAATGTACTCCTCTAGAAAATTTCTTTTGCAGTGAAGACGACATAGGCATTGGTGCTGGGCAGCGATCATCTCCAGTTCTTGTTAACTTCTTCAACGCAGAAAACATGATGGATAGTCTTTATATACAGAAGAAAGGAACTGAACATATAAGAAAATAGGAATAACAGTTTATAGTAAATAAAAAGGCAGACGTGACACGATTTAATAGTTTTGTTTGAAAGTTATTAGTTAAACTCATAGATAGTTAACTTAAAATTCAATTTAGCATCTCAGAAATGTCAAAGTGACATTGACATCAGACTTTTTTAAGTGTATAGTTTGTTTATGTATTTTTAGGGATCGCCATAATTATAGAACAACAACAACAACAACAATGTATTTTTAGAAACCAGAAACAATAAGATGTATGAAAAAACAACAACCTTACTCAAAATATGCTGCTTAATAATTATAAAACAATTACAGTTCTGTTATTTAGTCTAAAAATAAATTAATAACAAAGAAAGTGACGTTTCCTACGACAAGTACTAAAAAGCCCACCTGTAAAAATATTGTAATCAAAAGTAAAACCAAATATTAAAAACCCCATTCCTTAAAAATGAAAAGATATATAATAAAACAAATTTGAGGCCAGTCGGGCACAAAGTTGTAAGTTCGATTCCGTCTCCAGGAAATTAATATTTCTCTTTTCTTTTCCTTGCTGTCCAGATTTCGGCGGAAATTGACGAACGAAGTGTCCTAACAGTAGGTTTCATTTGCCTACCCTGCTGTGTGCAGGATAAAGCGTGATGATAAAAACACAAACACAAATTAAGCTGAGGTGCCTCCTGTATTAAACGACAAGTAGTGCAGTTTTGGTGGGTTTTAACATGCATGTAAACCCTGTACAACACAAAGTGTTATATTCCACATGTATCACTCCATAATTATTTAGTTTCACTTATTTTTACGTTGTCCGCTTATCAGTGGGCAATTTTTTGGTTTTTATTATAATATTTTTTTCAGATTATTTTGTATTATTCACTATCAAGCTCATTATCGAGGCCGCCATGACAAAGTGACACAACCATGTAACTGTAAACGCAGCGGTAATGAGTGGATAATTTAATTCCCTCATTCTAGTAAGGAGGCAAAGTGGGGTGTTGTGTTCCACCACTAAACACGGAAAGTGGAGAAAGGAATGTCTTAACACTGGATACCCACTCGCTTATGTGAGGGATACAGCATAAAGTTGAAAAAAAAAACAAAATTAACTGTTCCTTTTGCTCCTTCTTTTATTTAGTAATTTGCACTTTTAAAATAGTCATTCACTCACATCATTCTGACAAATTCATTGACACCACACATTTTAGTAGTGTTTACCTCTTTCATTTTGACATATGTACATCTATGATTCATAATATACTCAAAAATATTTCTGTTCTGACAAAGTCAAGTATAAAGACAAAAAACCCTCCAGATATATCTG
>JAEBDU010000028.1:87021-146533 GCA_016802625.1 Heliconius numata
TATATCTAATACTAACTTAAGAAAATTTGAATATAATAAATATTTTCTTCCAACATAATATCCATCAAGGCCATTGTGGCTAATAAAAGTCTGGTCATCAATCTAGGTAAAAACATTGATTTAAAAGAAACTGCAATGAAATTAAATAAATTATTATTTACATGACAAGACCACATGTAATAATATACATGTTACCAAACTATTTCAATATTAACAATATAATTATATGGAACTGGTAATCATTGTTCCCATTTTGACTTCCGTTTTTCAAAGATTTCTTTTCCATCCTTATCTACAGCTGAATAATAGCCCATTGATTCATATTTTTGTCTCATATATGCTATGTAGCCTAAAGTTAGACCAAAACATGTAAGGCCAATTGTCATTATGACTATATTCTGAAATTAAAAAAACAATATTTCTAATCAAAACAGTTTAAATAGTAAAGTTTAAAATATTTTTTATTAAAAGGAAATCTTACATACTGGTTTAGCATATAATTCAAAATTAATAACTCTAAAAGCTGTTGTTGATCTCATAGAACGAATCCCATCACCTGGTTTTTCATTATTATTGCTGTTGCTGTTTTGTGACATTTTTTAAAATTATTGTGGTGGTTATCTGTAATTTTGTATAAAATTTATTAAAAAAGCATATTAATTACATTAATTTTTTATTTATGAAAATCTAAGTAAATAAATAAGAGGCCGACGTGGCGCAGCGGCACAAGAGTATGACTCTAACGCGACGGTATTTCTTCACTCTGGTGTCGAGGGAAAGAGCGGCGTTGAGTTCTGCCACTCCACACCCAATGCCTCCAGAATTTGGCAGTAAGTGGCGAGCGGAGTTTCTTAACACTAGGTCTTCCCTGCCTACCGATACAGCTGAAGATGATTTAATTTTTTAAAATTAAGTACATAACAATATTTACCTTTTAGTATAAAACAACGTAGTGGTTATGAAGTATTATCACTAAATTGTTTTTTTTTAATTGGTTACTTATTGTATATTTTGATGTTTTATGTAATAATACTTTTACAATTCAGTTCTCCTTCGTTTATGTAATAAATATGAGAAATATTTAAGAATAACCACAAAATTTTGTCAATCAGAAGCAGAACTTGACTTGTCAAATTGTATGTCATAATATGAATTTACGTTAAAAAACGTAATTATTATGTATAAATATACTGATATACAATCTAGTTGTAAATGTTGTATATTTTACACAGTATTATAATATGAGTATATATATAATTACAATTTATAATACTATTAAGGTATTTATTAATATAATAATATCAATATTTAAGGCTGTAGATATTGTGGTCATGGACAATATTTTTTGAGGAATATTAAAAAAGTATACAATATGACGCCGAGTTGGCTTGGCACTATGGACTGTCTTTGCTAACTGTCAAATAAATTTAATTTTTATTAATAATTTCAAACATGTTGTATTATATTCCTTATTAGTTGATATAATTCAATGTTTATTCGTACATAATAAAAATTGTTAGTCATTTTCTCTTACAATGGAATCAGACTCTGCTCTGCACGGTGATGTTCCCGATGGCGCGGAAATCTCCCCTATGAGCGACAATCCTGTAGAAGCAATTGGAGATGATGCAGTTAATAATATAGTTCCAGATGAGTCGGAAGCTCTCCCGGTTGCAGATAATGAAGGTATGTTTGTTTTATCAAAAATTATTTAAGTATGTTACATTCTTATTTTTTTATTAAAAGCAATATTTCTTTTATTATTTACAGCATATATTTTAGTTTTATATTTCTTATGTTTCCTGATAAGTATATTTTATACCTTTGATTTTGATGATTGATAATCCACATCATGCTTTAAGATATTTTTATATATAGATCATAATATGTAGGAACAATATTATTGCATGTAGCTACAAATGGGGGTGCTCCTTCAAGTAGCAGTGATGTTTTGGATGTAGAACCTGGAGATCAACAAGAAAATGAAGAACAACCTGTACAAGAGCAAGGTAATCAGAAGATGGAGATTATGTCAACCTTCACCATAAACTAACACCCATAATTATCATTCTGCTAACCTGATTTTCATTTAGGTAGAAACTGAGAATTTTAAATGAATATACCATTTTAATAACTACATTTTTAGATAATGCAGAAGCAGAAGAAGAGATGGACATAGATGACACTACCCCAGGAACAGTTGATGAGTCAGCATATATAGGGGATAATTGCTTGTCTACTCCTGTAAGTATAAATATTACTTTATAATTTTAACATATTTTCTGAAAAATATTTTTGAAACAATGAAATTATAGTATTAATTTTGATATTATTTAAAAAAATGAAGTTTTGTTAATATGTTTATATAATAAATTGTTTTTAAAAAATGTTAAATATATGCAATAATAAATATCTAAATTTACAGGCTGAAACTGAAGATAATTCCCCCCAAGAAGAAAATATGGAGCCTCTGTTAAAAGATCCAGGTTTAGATGGTGGTGAAGGAGAAGGGGATGGTCAGGGAATTGATCCCGCTCAAGAAGAATCTCCAGATCAGTCTATAAGTTCAGCAATGCCTATTGAAGCAGATGCACCTATGATACAAGATGGTGATTTAGATTTTTTTACTACTTATCTTGTATAAAATATGGCAGGAAAAAAAATCTAGTGTTAAGACCTCAATTCCCAACTTACTAGAATGTTAAGACTTTGTGTGTTTTTTTTTTTAATCTGTTTTTATTTAGGGACTTTAAGCAAAAAGGATACAAAAATGTCAGTCCCATCATTCCCTTAAAACGTAACTAAAACACTAAAATACTTACTTACTAAAGTAAATTTTAAACTTATTGAAAAACACTATTTAACCTTCAACTTATACAACCATCTAGCTACAACAGAATTTGGTTTAGACAGACTTTGTGTGTTGAGTTGTGGAACGAAATGTTGTTACCAAAGTGAGGAAATGGTAATAATTGATTTTCCTGAGTGGAATCAAGCCCACACAGATCAGTTACTTTACTGTCAGAAGCAGTGGCTCTGCTCCACAACAGCTTCATGGTAATTTTGATAAAATGTCATATTTAAATTATTATCTGTATCAAAATTAAATGTATTTATTAAATACATTTTTGTTTGTAGAAGAATCAAGTACAATGGATGAAGATATGGGTGGTGGTGAAGGTGTAGCCAGTAGTGATGATGTGAATGACATAAGCAGTGCTGCACAAGAAGTGCTCAGTACAGGCATAAGGTATATTTTTATCCTTTTAATTATAATCTATACTTTTATACAAATTTGGAATTTGGCTGGAGGTTTTGTTTGGTCAAATATGTTAATCTCTGAAACAACTTGAAAAAATACTTTTGTTGAATAGTTAATTTATTGAAGAATGCTATGATAAGACTTTTTCATTATCATATCTAACATGAGTAGCAGGAACAACTTTGTGAATTTGATGATTCACAAAGATTCTCTTATTTAAAATATGACAGTTATGGTTTTGATCCCATCATTTAACTGGGGGAATAAATTATATTTATTTCCTCACTTTGATGAGACAAAATGCAAAAACGCAAAATGCAATCAATCTCTCGAATTCAAAAGTGTATAGTTGTACATATATATTCTATTTGTGTTGCCTACTATATGCACATACAGTTTTAAGTTGGCACACAAAATAAATATTTATACAAAACTAATTTAATATTGACAGTTCCAGTACAACTGAAGGCGGAGCAGACATATCGAGCAGTGGTCAAAATGAAGCTGCATTGATATCATCAACTGCTAATGGTCCTGCAGTACTACATTCCTTCTCTGTGTTGCCACAGCCACAGACCAATGAGTGAGTTTTTAGTTTTTATAATTGCATTTTATTTGTTTCGTTTTGATTTGAATAACTTTTTATTTTATTAGATTACAAATTTTCATTTCTTATTTTAGTACTTGAATATATAATATATTACTCTCTTATTTAAAATCTAATTCAAACCCAATGTACAGTATTTTTTGCAGCACAGTTTTGTACACAGTTGCCATTGTGTTAACTCTTTTAATTAAAATTATAACACAGATTAGCACTTATTATTATTTTTTCTTTCTGACTTATGTGATTAAATTTTAATTTAAAATCATACACAAGTGATTTGTTTAGATTCAATGATGCTGACACATCAGAAATGGAAGGTGCGGCTGACACAATGCCCTCTGTCAGTGAGTCCATGCCTCTCCTCACTATGACTGCTAATGGATCAGCTTTACTATCGCCTAATCTACTTCAAGGTAGAATATTATAATTAAATTGTTAACTAAAAGTTTATATTATTATATAAATTTGCTTTGTATATATACATATAGTGGAGTATAAAAAAAATATAAAAATAATTTTACGTATATATGTACTAACTTATAACTAAAATGGTAGCTAACAAGTAGTATATAATAAAGTGGGAAAGAATGAATTTAATTTTAACAATAACTACTTACATTAGTAATTATAACAATGAAAGAAAAATTGTTTCATGGATCAAATTTATACTTATAATTCTCGAACCCGATGAGATATCTTGTGAGAGATCATGCTCTGTCTGATGTCCATTCAAATATCATAATGTCCATTTAGTGCTTGTTTCGTTACAAATTGTGAACATGAAATTATTTATTTTCCTTTAATTGCTCTTGCTTTCAGATTGAGAACATAATAATTCATTTCTCTGAGTGAGAATCACACCCACAACTGTTGCATTTACAGTCAGATGTTATGCCGTCTCTATAGTTTTTATTTGACTATTACATAATGGTGCATTTATATGTTTGGTAAGATATGGCAAGCTACAAAGTGGGTATTGCAGGCGAGGAGAGCGGCGCAGGGGTGTCGTCGTCGGGCGCGCGTGGTGCGCGAGGTGCGCGGGCGGAGGGCGGGGAAGGTGCGGGTGAGGGCGAAGGCGCGGTGAGCAGCTCAGGCGCGGCGGCGGCCAACGGGGCGCCCCCGCTGCCTCCCGCCGACGCCGCGCATGCTCTCGCCACGCTCGCCAGCGCCGCGCTGCACCACCACGAAAAGGTGTCCTATGTGATATTACTTATTTTTCTCTTTTTCTTAACAAACATGCTGCAATATAGAATGCCCTCATATAGCAAGGCAGGTAGAAGGAACTTAGTGTTAAATTGACTGAAAATTACGTGTGGCAGATTGGTACAAATCAACACCGCGCTTTACCTTTTTAAGGGTGATATGGCCTCAAAATAAATCTCAAGTTATTATAACCATAAAACTTAAAAATAATTGCTGTCTGAATATGTTTTATATACAAATGATTAGTTTGTTTACACAGTTGTTACTAACTTAATTTTATAAATATTATAAAATGATTATTGTTTCTTGTAGGCAGAGCCTGAAGAACCCAAACCACAGAATGAAGAGGATGTTTGGTATACAGTTGGTCTTGTTAAAGGAACTACATTCACAGTAAGATATATTTTTTATATAACTCTTTTGAAATACAGACATATATTCGCGAATTGCTAATTGCAATTAATATTGTTGCTTTTTGTTTAGTTACACGCTATATGCTGTAGGGTAGGGAAAGGGAACCGAGAATTATGACAATTATGAACTCAATAAATGATAAATACTAAATAATATTGTAGTTTACTTATGTACTAATTTTCAGGTACAAAATTACATATCTGATCCAAACGTAGATCTGTCGAATCTATCTCTGGATAGTTTACCGGACTTAACTGGAATACCTACAACTCCGCTGGAACATGGCACAGCTTATAAATTCAGAATTGCAGCCATTAATTCGTGTGGTAGAGGAGATTACAGCGAGGTATGAATTTTAATATAATAACAGCGTGTATTTATTTTAATAGATAATAAAAACTTGATAATGAATGAATTTTGAAATGAAACTATTTTGTCAGGATTAGACTGTCAGCCCTCAGATTAGTGTAAAGTTTTCTATTCATCAGGGTTTAAAATGCGCGTGCAAAATGTTTTCGAATGCGAATCTAGTTAAAATAGTTTAGATTCTTTTTTAGTCTCCAATTTTTTAAGCTTTTGTTAATATGTGAATATTTAATTGTGCATTTATATTTACAAATGGTAACGTAATAAATAAATACGACAGGAGTCGGCGTTCAAGACGTGTCTGCCAGGGTTTCCGGGCGCGCCATCCGCCATTAAGATCTCCAAGTCGGCGGAGGGCGCGCACCTCTCGTGGGAGCCGCCGCAAGTCGCCGCGGAGGGCATCTTCGAATACTCTGTTTATTTAGCTGTCAGGTCTAATTCACAACCTAAGGTCAGTATCGCCACATATAGCCGGTAGACAGATACTTTAGTGATCTATCACTCTGTTCCTTACTTTTCGCTCAATTTTTCAGTCATTGCACGTTGAGTGGCGGAACTCACTGCAATAAATGATATTTTTTTTACTCTGAGTCGGAATCGAACCCACAACCGTCGTGTTATAATTAGACATTGTGTCGCTGCATTCACGCAAAAAAAATTATACAGGTCAGTTTTTTACCTTCTCGCTTTATACCTAACGCGGGGGTCAGAGACAACAAATTCTCGTCCAATGTTTCAATCACTTCATATTCCGAAGATGTTTATGCCTTTACCTTCCAACGATTAAAAATATAAAACTACAAGTAGAAGTTGCCGGGCCGTCGTAGTGCAGCATTTTGTATTAACAATAATATATTTGTTTTCAGGAGGCGGCCAAGTCGCAGCTGGCGTTCGTGCGTGTGTACTGCGGTAAGGCGAACACGTGCGTGGTGGGGCAGGCGTCGCTGGGCGCGGCGCACGTGGACTCCTCCACCAAGCCCGCCATCATATTCCGCATCGCCGCGCGCAACGACAAGGGATACGGGCCCGCCACGCAGGTCAGATGGCTGCAAGGTATGTAACACACTGTCATATTGCTCAGGTTTGGCTTAATGGTTTACTTCGGGTAGGCAGAGGGAACCTAGTGTTAAGACACTCCGTTTCCCACTTATCGAATTTTCGAGGCTTTGAATTGTAGAACACATCGCTGCGCTTTTGCGCTTGGTACCAGACCGAAATATAAGCATATATTCCGTATAAACATATAAGGTTTGGAAGGATCTAAAAATATTTTTTTTTTTTTTCAGATATAAAATCAACAGGTGTAAAAAGAGCGGGCGACGGACGGCTGCCGGGCGCGTCGCCGTCCAAACAACCCAAACAATTGATGCACTAGCGTTCTTTTCAATCACTATTATGTGGTTTCACTTAGAGTACATATAATAAGCGGCCATCCATAAATCACTTCACACTAAAATTTTGTTTTTTTACCCCCCCTTTTGTCCTGGTGACAGCTGAGACCCCTCTCGTGAGTAAGTTCAATTAGAGCAGTGTTATGAAAGTGAGCAAAGAAAGATATTAATTTTCTGTTATGAAAATAAGTATCTTTTTTACGCCTTGTCATACTTCGTAACCCCCTCCTTTTTAATGTGTGACGTAATTTATGGCCGGCCCCTAATGTATCGACTATCGACACCTCGTGCTATAGCACGCTTTTATAGTATACATTTCACAAATAGAATTATATTTTTCAATATTGTTGTAAATCTTGGACGACGTTCGCATGTGACGTGTTTAATAGATATAGTTTGACTAATTTTATTGTTAAAACGCAATAAGTGACTGATAGGATGTTGTGTAAGTATTCATTTAAATAGAATAAGTGCAAAATTATATCTGTTATATAAAATATCTTGCTGAGAATAAACATGATTTTTTTGAATTTTTTTTTATATATATATATATTTCAATTTATTTAGAAAATAGAAACAAAAAACCAATAGTAGTTGTAACTTTGATATATTTAAATATAGCATAATTATCTTATATATAAAAATAGGTTTTAAAGTATGTTCACTAAACAATATCTTAAGCAGAAAGGACTAGGGAAATAAAAATAGATATTGCATTTGGCTTTTAATACTTAATTACATATTATTATTGAGTACACTATACATTTTATTTTCTTGCTATAAAATGCTATCTATTCAAAACTCCGGTAGGCATTCCAAAAAAAAGTTACAAATAATTTACATAATATAACTTTCGTCTTATAGAAAATTTCCTATGTTCAAAGTTATGCAGTTTATCATGATATTAAAGCGGTATCACTAAATGTATTTTTGGACAAAGTTAATTTTTATTGTTGATATAAGTTTGTCGAACCCACTCGCTCACTGCCGCATTGTTACTGAAACAAAATAAGTTGAGTTATTTCTAATTGTGTACAGCCCGCGAGGTCTAAGCTGAGCTAGATGTGTACACTTGTACTGATAGCGTTACATATTCATCTACGCCGCACATTGCCTCATTACCAGGGTGAAGAAATGGTAATATTAAGTAATATTTAATTTCCCCGAGTGGGACTCGAACCCACAACCGCCACGTGTACAATCACACGTTTTCCCCACATTGATAAAAATAGACCAATGGAGAAGATCAATGGATAAGTGCGAAAACTACATGACATGCGCAAAAAAATCCATGTAATGATTTATCTTCATACAAAAAATAGCTGAAAAAAAAGTAATTTTCCAACAATTTTAGTCTTTATTTCCATGTCAGATGTTTCATTTAAATATAAGTTCCAGTATTGGAATTTGAACTCGCAACACATTTCGGCTGAAACATATTTCATCACCACTAGACGACAAAGGCAAGGCTTTTTTCACAAGCTATTTCTACACACATATACATAAATCTTTAAATATTTAGATTTTTACAGGGTTTACCAGTGACGTGGTTCCGAACAGTTTATACCATCCGATGACGATGTTGGAGAGGTTGAGGTCTTCCAGCATGATTTGCGCCACACCCATAAACACTTTCTTACCCTCGATTCGACCATAATCTCCCCACACGGTCACCTGTTTACAAACAAAAATAAAAATCAAATCAGCCGGGCTTTTATTTTGGTGTCAGAGTGCAAAAATTAAAATATTAATAAATAATAATTCATTTTTTCTCGAATGGGGATCAAACCAACGACTCGTCTTTTATATGTTTTTTTTATTGAGGTATGCTTATAATAAATTTTGTTATAATAATATCTATCAACCAGTGTCAATTGATCGGTTCTTCAAATAGGTATGTGTTAGTGTTTGTAGAAACAAGAATTGAAATGCTCTTGGACCTTAAATTTGCGTTAGATAATAATATTTTGATTATAATATTAATTATACCAGAAGCAGAAATAATCTATCAACCAGTGTCAATTGATCGGTTCTTCAAATAGGTATGTGTTAGTGTTTGTAGAAACAAGAATTGAAATGTTCTTGGACCTTAAATTTGCGTTAGATAATAATATTTTGATTATAATATTAATAATACCAGAAGCAGAAATAATTCGACATCGTAATGTGAAATACATTAAAATATACACATTCTATATAAATAAATTTTGTTTGAAACAGTTTAAATTTAAACATTACTAGCGAGTAAAATTATTACATGCCTATGCATTATTCTGAAGTATAAGCTATATTACTGTATGAACTGACTGTTTCAATCTCCATAAATTTACACATTTACAATATCACTAATAGGATTTAATGACTCACCTGCAAAATGCATCCCTTAAAATTTTCCCTGAAGGTGAGTGTTTGTTGGTACAGCGGATCCAGCGTGCGTCGCGCCGTGCTCGTCTTCGCTTTGGCGATGCATCGCTTCCCGCTCACCAGATACACCTTCACGTAGGGCGCCGGCAGCGTGCGGCTACCTTGTCTAGCTTGCAGGCCCCGCGCCCTTATCACTTCCACCTATATGATGATACTGATTATTTCACGCAGTATCCCGGACACAGCAGGGTAGGCAAAGGGAGCCTAATGTTAAGACACTTCGTTCCCCATTTTCCATCGAAGTCTGGAGGCATTATGAGTTAAGTGGCGGAACTGAATGTCGCGCTTTGCCTCGACACCAAAGCGAAAAAAAAATTAAATTATCAAATAATTCATTTACTCGAGTGGGAATCGAACCCACAACCTGTGGCTTTTAAAGTCAAATAAAACTTAATACATAACAAACATACATATAAATTAAATAACTAGATTTTTTGATTTGAAATTTTTGGTTTGAACACAATTTTATAGTCACTTACTTCAAGGAAGCCCTTTTGGTACACAATAGAGAGCTGCACGTCGCCTAACGTCGGAGCACCAAGTAGCTGTCTCCCAACGAGCTGGCCTGGGCCAAGTCCGTCTATGAAGTCTGATAATCCACCTCCTTCAGAAGACCCTGACCCTCGCATTCCAGGCGACCACCTGTACGTTGCCAATATTTTATTTGAAATAACACTACCTATATATAAAGACTCATAAAATCATTTTAAAAAAAGACATGTTATTCGAGCGGCAATGCAAATACTTTTCACGTTGGATTATAGTTAAGTATATAAGAAAATATTAATACTTACTTTTATTTTTGATACATATATTTTAAAAGCAGAGACAGACAATAAAAATATTAATGAGATAATTAAGTTTTTATTTTTATTCGTATGATAAGCATTGGTAGTATTGTGTTGGATAGAATGAGTGAAAAACCAAGTGCCGTACGTATTAAGAACATATTATATTCGGCTTAAACGTCCACGGTCCCCAAGCAAAGTATCAAAAGTGAAAAATTGTAAATTTCTTTTATTGATGTTTTGAATTACTTCTAAGGGTAATTTTCGATTATATACATGTATAAAAAAACGAATAACAACAATTTTTTGACATTTTGAGAAACTATTATTTTTAGTAGTTCAATAGAAAAATATTTTTTTTTGTAATTTTTCACTTTCGATATTTTACCATCGATGTAACCATTGATCTATGGGGTTGTATAAAATTTTCTTGAATTAACGACACTTGAAATTTCACTAATAGCGGGGCTATATCATAGTAACGGGTAAAAGATTATTAAAAACAAAAAGTACGACATTGATACAGTAGTGAAGAGAGGGGCGGTAGTCTTCGGATGCAACAAATACAAATTAGGTTTTACAGATGTTATTTGGAACGGTCATCTATTAGATACTGATCGTCAGGATTACAGCGAGGAGACTATATCTAGAAGTCGAAGTTTCGAAAAGAAATAGGCCTGTTAAGAGACGTAGATCAAGAACTAAGAAAATTTTCTATTCTAGACACTAGACCTAAAAAGAGTTACGTAATTTTATAAACTATTAATTTTCAAATTTGAGCATTTTTTACCATTTATGTTATCCAGGTGTCGTCTATCTTAGAAAGATCTACAGTTTGAAATTAACATAAAAAGCATAGGTGATTAGATTCCTCAAAATGATTAGCAACTATTATAACTAGTTTTAATTTTATTTTGCTTACGTTATGGATATACTGTGCAATTTTTTGTAATTCTGAAATGTTTGCTTATTCTAAAATACTTTACCTATACCTACTTTAGAAATCTATTAATAGAGTTTTTCAAAAATTTACAATACAAGTATAAATATTGAACATAAATAAAAAAAAAGCGGCAATATCGACATTCTTTTTTCAAACTAATTATTTTTTTTTAATTTTTAAGGGAAATGAGCTTTTGATCCAGGAAAAATGACGATTATGATAAGAATAGAACGAAATTATTCTTTCAACTGAATAGTTGAAATCATACTATAATATATAACATACCTAAACTCTCTTTTAGTAAATATTATAACACTAAAATATACAATGTTACTTTTATACCTATAGGTAATTATTCTAACAAATATTTATAATGTGTACGACGTTGTAACGCTTTTGCTTAAAATTTGTGATACATGCATGAATTGGCGTTGGTAAGATGACTTAAAGGAATATATGTAAAATGGAGACTTACGAGTAAAATGTTTTTAGAATAGAAAGGTGCAAACGGTAGGCTTTCAGGCAACACTTACACCAATGACATCGTGCAGTAGTAGGTAACATTTAAGCGCTGGAGAATCTTCATTTACTTTGAAATGCCAAGAGCACAATTATGTAAAATTTTTGTGTATACGTATTTGTGTGTTTGTGTGCAAAACTTTATATCTGTGACAACACGTGAAGAGACACGTGTGTAAGTGAAGTGAAAAACACCAATAAAATACATCATCATGCGTCAAGACGAAGGCATTAAGAGGGTTAGAGAGAAGTCGCGAACACATCGATGCACATAGATGTCTGCGGACGAGCGAGCGAGCGACTTACGAGGATCCCTCCGAGCTAGATATGGAGACGAGGCTGGTGCACACCTCGTGCGAGCGCTGGAAGGAGGTGGGCCCGGAGCGCTTGCGGCGGGCGCCGCTACCGCCCCCGCCCCCGCCCTCTACACGCAACATTCAGTGCCCGTCGAACATTCATGCCAATTATTCATATGTCAAAAATCCAGGGTGCGCTGGTTTATGAACAGTCGACGTGTTCCCTTGCATCCGGAATTTTTGCCAAGAAATTCACAATATGTACATATTTTTCTGTATTTTATTAATTTATTAACAGTAGTTTTTTTTACATATTATAGAAATTTTAATCTATTATCATAATATATTCTTCCATAATTACTTTATTTTAAAATGTGTGGTTGAAAGGCCTAATTCAACTGAATTTAAGAGAAAATATAAAAAAAATACATATAATTTAGTAAATTTAGATGGACATTTATCGTACTCGCTCGCTTATATGCCAATCACACGCACCGGTAAAAGCTCTACGTAGCCGACTCTGCAAAGCGACATTGCACATCTATGAATGACTCCTGGCATGGCATGCTGTGTTATTTATAGCTGACGTCTTATTTCTAGATATAAGTCTCCTAACATTGGCTAAAGCGAACGAAGTGAACAACAGGTTAACGTATCCCCGACGCGAGAACTACCGCCTCGAGGCCCACTATTGTGTCAACATCGGGCTTTTGTTAGCGTCGCCAACCTGTCGTCGTCGTTCTCGCTTGAGGCAGACGAGGCTCGTGATACACCTGGTACCCCGCGCATTTCCCCGGGAACCACTTCCTCACTGCGTTGAACAGTAAACGAATTTTTCCCTCGTTTACCGAAACCTAACCTTCTTTTTCGTCCTGTCGATCAACACATTACTTAGTAGTTGGCACGATTGGTTCATGTTTATTCTACTTACATTTTCTTCTGCCTAATATAATAAAGCTCTATCAGCTTTGTGACAGAACTTTTCGTTACTCTATAAAAATATGCTATAAATAAAAAGTTTTAGAACATTATATCAACTAATGGGTTAATTTGTAAGGGAAAACAGTAAAATTTTGTCATACCTGTTGCGGAGAGCTGTGATGTAGAGTTACTCTTCTTGCCCATACCAGGACCGAAATAATCCCTCGGTTCAGCCTTTAGAAGAACGTCGTCAGTCGCGGGTTCTATTTCATTAGCCCCACTGAGCGCAGTATCGCTGAGGCTTCCATCTTTTTGCAAACAATAGTAATTTTTTAACTAGCTACTCATACATTAGTAACAAATGTAATATTTTTTTTATGGAAAAAAATATTTAAGAATTTTATAATGATTACTAAAATATGATAGAACAAATAAAGGCTTACCTGCTTTTTCATCAGGAGCATCTGTATTACTAAGACTGCGAGTAAATTGCCCTCTTCGCGATTCTCGTCTCTCAAGAGTTTGCTGTTGGCCATGGTTGCGTCCATTTTCTCGCCCGCCATAGTCATTACTGGTATTTATATCATTAGGGTCGTCGTTGTTTTTCAAAGTCGTGCATATTTTTTCATTATTTGCATCGTCATATTCCCAGTTAGGCGCGCGATGTGGCGCATTTGAATGTTCAGGTTGCGTAGAGACAGCATCATCAGGTGGGTATGTCGTCGCTTCGGTAGTTTTGTGATGAGTGTCATCGGGTGGTAAATGCGGGGCGACGGATGTAAGCAGACCACAGGGCGAGCCGAGGTTCGTGGGAGAAAGACCAACAGATAAAGAATTAGCCATTTTACTATAATCTTGGACTAAACGATAGGATTTAGCGACACGAAATGAAGGATCAAAAGCGTGGTTGTTTGATGGCATGCAACGAGGAGTGTAGGGTTTTAAGTTACCATAATGTTTTGGGTCTTTTGTGAACATTTTTTCAGAAATTGTATTTTGTTTCGACAAAGAAGTCACCGTTTTAAAAATGGTTATGTTTTCATCAGGTGTAATACATTTGGATTGAGCAGATGAGCTACAAATAGAAAGAACTGATTCTGAATGACTTTTATTAATTTTATAAAACTTACAATTTTTCTGGTTACGTCTAACATGATCTAAGTCATATTTGTTATTGATATCTTTAAATTCACAAGACTCGAATTGTTGTTTATTTTCATACTTTGATCTTAAATCTAGCGACAAGTAAGTTTTACTATCAATGTCTTTTATAAAGGGACAAGAATGGAAACTTTTATTATTATCTTCAACTCTTGGGCTAGTAGTTACACCTTGATGTACAATATATGGCTCGATGTCTAAAGATTTTTGTTTATTATTAAATATGTGTATCGCTGTTTCAGGAATACTATCATCACTAGCATACCCGTGATAATGGTGGCTGTAGCTATCATTTAATAATGTATCTGAATCGTATGGGGTTACACTAAGTCTTTCGTCAGTAGTGTTATTAATTGGAGTATCAGGTAAGGTTCTTAAATGGTATACTTTTATATTATTTACATTTAGAGATCTCTTTTGCTTTACATTTGTTTCGATAAATTGGTGGTCATTTTCATCATATTCTTCACACGAGGCCGTTGGTCGTATTTGAACTTTCTTTTTTATAGAGGATTTGTGGACGCGTGGTTTGGATGATTTGTATGGTTTGTATGTTTCATATTCCTGTGTACCATATATATCCGTTTTGCCAGAGAAACAAACACCGTGTTTCAAATTTTGGGAAATATTGTCAGTAGTACAACACTGTCCTTGACTCTTAGGGTTGCTACAGTAACCCTCGTATGTGATAGGGTGAGAGAAAGTTCTGGAATAGGTACCAACTGAGCGACTGCGACCTAGTGAACGGCGGTGGCGACGAACGGGATATGAATGATGTGTCTTTACAGTTGATGTGCGACGATCGTTATATTTGTCATATTCACTTTTAATATTTTCAGTAGGCGAGTCGTAACGATATTCGAGAGCAGGGTCAAAGCAATGGGAAGTGCTGTAAACGGGAAGCGATTGCATCCGGCTGGAAAGTATGGAAGCAACCAATAACGACATTGATTTTTCATGCAATTTTATTGTTTTACATACTAAGTAGTAGTACAATTACATTCTATAATGAATAAGGCAAAAGTAAAAAAAAATCTTTAAGCGTATATTATGAGAAGTTGATCTGTGATTGTATGAAGTTTGAGGTTATAATATTCATAATAAATTTAAAATTCTGAATAGTATTGACAGTTAGTTATATAAAGAAAAATTTTGAGAGAAGTTCAAAAGTTAGAGAAAAGGTTTACGAATAGGCCAAATAAAATTTAGTCTGTCACCTTAGCATCCTCGTGGGACGTGGGCGTTCAGACTGCGTGCTGAAAGCACTAGAAGTGACTGAAGCGACAGACTCCAGGTCAGAGTCTGCAGCCGTCGCGTCTGGGGAGAGGCGGCGTCGAGGCGCCCAGCCGCCGCCTCGCGCCAGCTCTGAGTCCGACAACCCGGCATAGTGTCTCTCCCACCCTAAGTAGTAATGTATATAATCCAGTTATCATTGGCGCGGCTCTGACAGTTTACAGATTCAAAAAACAGCTTGAACAATTAACTAATTTAATTTAAATCTTAATAATGATTAGTATAAAATAATTCATCCATTTTTTCCAAAAAGAAAATGAATATGCGTGTACCTATTTTTTTTTAAATAAAATTATATAATCAAATAAACATTGAAAATTAAAAAAAATAAAGCTTAGGTATGTTACAGATACAAAAATCAAACAATTAAACTGTCATCTTGTTGCCATGGTAACCGGAACTATATGTATGTCTGTATTAACTATTAATGAATGAAAGAGCAAGTTTGTTTTTGAATATATATGTAGAGTTATGGTGCTTGACTGATGCAGGGCCAAATTTAAAGATTGTTAAGATAGAGCAGTAACAAAAGGCGAAAAGTGCCAAATTATTGATATAAACATACTTTATTTTATTTAACCGACTTCTATAATTAAAGGAGGTTATCGATTCGACTGTGTTTTTTTTATCTATAATGTAAAATACTGCAAAGTGATACATATATGATATCAGCTCTCAGTTTAGTCATAAATAAAGCCCTGTTATTACAAAGTTTGGCTAGATCTACATGTACCTATTTTTTGTGTTATCTAATCTAAAATTGAATACGGTCTAGAAATTAAGCAGTGTTTATACAATTTTTTGTTTTTTTTGAATAATAGTAGGTACTTACATTATACTTATACAGGTGTAATTGTAATGTCTTTTAAGTTTTTGGAGAAACTCTCACAGTTGCCAGGGTTTTTAACTAAATGAATGTTGCAGTTTCGATATGTTTGTGGGAATATGTGTAGAAAAAAATCAAATTGCCATTTTCTCCAAATTTTGAACACATTTGGAGATATTGTCGCCACATTTAAGATAATATAATTTTTATCTCATTCAAATGCAATATCCAATGAATTTTCTGTAAGACACCAATGCAAGGGAGCATCGGTAGTCGACACCGTTGTTGGCTTTGCTGATGACGAAGTAGCAAGTGAGGGTATGGATGTATTGACCTTGTGGCGTGCTGCGGTAGGTAAGTGTGGCGCCAATGTGGTGCGGGGCGATCCACTTACGTTCTTCAAGGTCCGCCGACACCTGCGCGCGCATCGCCCGCTGCCCACTCTGCTGCGCCAAGTCATATGTTATAAGCAAACAGTAGAAGCAACCTTTTATCATGTTCTTAAATTTGTTCACTTTAAAAGTTACCAAAAACATTACCAAAGGGTGTATCTAAAGATATTGTCTGGGAGGAGCATAGACTTCAGCTTGGAACAGTTTGAATGTTCGTGTAAATGTTGTTTTTTAAAATTTCGACAATTTTTAAGTTAGGAAAATTTCTGGACTGGGCACGGATCAACCATATTTGTACTCCATGACCAAAACTATATTATATTCTGATTGGTGACTGATATTTCCAATTGTCCAAACGACATTTGTCTATAGCCTAGCGAGAAGTATGTGTGGTAAGTACCTGGTGTGGTATTTGCGGTAGCTGCCGCTTCTTGGGGCTGGTAGTTGGGGTGGCGGTGGCGGAGCGCGACTGAAAACGTGGCGCGTACGCATGTGTAGGAAGCCTCGTGTCACCTCGCTCCTCGCACACTGTAATATATTGTACGCTGCTTTCCACACTTTAGTATTACTCTGACTTTAATTTTTGATGTCACAAACGACCTTTTAATTTAAATTCTTAAGAAACGTTATTGCAAAAACTCCATATATTTATTATTAGGTTTATGATAAGTGACATCAATTAATTAATTATCAAGACAATGTAATACACAGAATACAAATAAGTGAATCAACTTACGAAGGCTGCCCTTGAAAGAGAATAATAAAAGTAGAAAAGCATGCAATCATTAATACTGTGAACTCTTTGATATTGCGTTAATATGGAATAATGATATATAAATTTAGCGTGTGGGTAGAGGACGAGGTCGGAGATGCGTGAAACAAAAATGACAGGAAGGTAGAACAGTAAGTGGCAGTAAAGTGATGATCGATAGGTGCAAGTCGCGACGTGTTCCGTGCGGGGTCGGTCCACTCCGCGGCCCGTCCAGGGACCGTAGTCCAACAATTCCGCGTAAACAAAACTGTACTATTCCAAGCGAAACTGTAAGACTACGATCGGGAAAGAGAAACATTTGAATACATCATCAAAAGTTCGACACATACATACATCGATACGTACCAGCACCAACCAGGCATTAAATAACAATATATATAGGTACATTAGGGCACTCAGTAATTCAAATATGCTCAAATTGTGTAACTGATCAGGACTAACAGAGAAATGTGTTATAAGTAACATTTATGGGTCCAAAATTTACAGCATACAAACAAAGCGCCAGAAACCATTACCTTAAAAATCTATAAGTCTGAAAGGAAAAAATGACTTGCTATAAATAAACCCAATAAGATTGCAGCCAGACACCACAAACCTACATGGTAATACCATTCATAGAACAGATATAGTAACACTATGTATTACGTGGTTTTTGAGATGCTTTCAAAGGTACTATAGTTATAGTTATCAGAAGGCTAGGCTATCAGATACAGCAATATGAGCATATGTGTGGGGTGACGGTGTGTGGGGTGACCTGGGTAGCGCGCTGAGGACGCGGGCGGCGACAGCGAGCGGCGCGGCGAGGTGCTTCGCCCTCCAGCGGCTGACTGCGACCGTGCCACGTACCCACTCTACAATAACGTTATTACTTTTTATAACCATTTTCACGTTACATTTACTATATAAGTATGTATATTATATAATATAATATGTAAACTATACATATGTTAAAATCGTAACTGATCACTGTCTGTATATGGAAGAAAAATTGGAAAATCTACTATTGGGGACATTTTGTCAATGTAATAGAGCCCTAAAAAAAACTTTTCTTAATGTTTGTCTATTTACCCAATTATATGTCTGTATGTTTGCGTTTTTTATTCATATTATATTAAATATACTTAATGGGAAAGCCACATAAACTCACTCGTTCCCTCGCCATGCCGGCTGTTCTTACACGGCCCGCTGGCGACATGTCTCGTCGACTGCATCTTGTTCCTTCAATCTATATCAATAAGGGTATATTATAATTAGACCAATGCAAAGTTAATTAAGGATTGATTTATATGAAATGTATATACATATTTGTAGAGTTTATCCGACTAAATATCTATTCGACGATTGGAACAATTAAAATCACATTAATTACAATTTTTTTTTTCTTTGATTTAAATTAGATTAATCAGATTAAAATTGCTTATTATTTTTACCTCATGTGGGGGTGGCGGACTGGAACTGGAGGCGAGGCTGGATAGTGAATGGTGTCTGCGCAGATCACACTCGCTGGGAGTGTCCGAGTCAGAGAGACGGGACGTTGACGTTGACGGCGGAGAAAGGTGCTCTCCGTCTATTTCATCGTCCCGATACCGCTGTTTAGCAATAAGCATATTGTTACGAATCATAAATATAAATTAGATTTTAGGTAGGCTAAGTAGGGTAGGCTTTTAGATAGGTCTTAAATGGAAATAGCTAGACGAATCGATGGTCCGTAGATAAAGTTTTGAAAGGCGTTTTGAAATATAATGCACTAGCAGACTATGTGGGGTAGATCATTTATAGACAACCTTATGAGTTTTACTAGCACAATAATTCTTATAAGTTTTAAACGATTTTTTTTTTAAAACGTATCTATACTTACACTATATCCCGACTCTTCGTGAGGTTTTAGGATATACCAGTTAGGTTCGTGGTTCATTAAAATGGTGTCAAGGTCCAGTAACACTTCCCCAAGAAAGTCATTGGGACCGTATCTATTTAAATCCCATACGGTTACCTATTAACAAATAAAAAACATGTATTACCAACAGCGGATTAATTATGTAAGAACTAATTATCTTAGTCTATTTATTATAAAAGAAAATAGTGGTTGAATGATTTTTACAATTGACGTGAATAAACTCACCTCTAATGTTCGTTTTTTGATGTCAGTTATTCTAATTCCACAATACACGAACGTTTGATTCCATCTTGGTTCTAAAGTATTAGCAATGGTCTTGGTGCGGCGTTTACTCTTCTCGCTTTTATCAGGCAGTAAGAAGATTTTAGCGTAAGGGCAACGTGTCGAGCCGTCTGGTCTTGGACTTAAACCGCTGGCTGACACCGCAGTCACTAGAAGCTGCAGTGCCGGAATGTCGAAGTAAACTTTGAGCTGTTTATATAAAAATATATATATATATTCTTTATTGCACATGTATAAATAGTAAGAAAACAGTTAAAAAGTTATGTTACAATGGCGGACTTATTTCTGAGAGAAATCTCTTCCAGCCAACCTATGGAAGTGGATGAGTGCCAAACAGCGGAATAACAACACAGTGCAACACAGAAAAAAAAAATTAAAATATCAGAAAAATATATATATTAACTAACACATTATAAACATAATACATGCTACAATATATATATACCTACACAAATTATAAATATATAATTATATAAACTGTTAAATCAACTATATATACATATACATACATATATAATATATACATAATATATACCCATACATACATATAATATATACTAGAAAACACTGATTAAAGCTATGTCTAATTACTTTCACTTTTGAGCAAATGTTTTTTAAGTTTGGATTTAAATGAATTCAGGGAATGGCTTTTCTGAATAGGATTGGGAAGTTGGTTCCAAAGGGATGCGGCATATACAGTAAAGGATTTTTGAAGGAATTTGGTATTGCTCTTCGGTACGTCCAACATCGGGATGACATACGAACGCCTAGAGCGTGAGGGACAGGGAAGCAGATTAAAGCGGGAGCGCAGGTAAACAGGATAATTCATGTAATTCAGGATTTTAAAAAGGAATATAAGGATGTGCATATCACGGCGAAGGCGAATTGGGAGCCAATTAAGCTGAGCTCGAAAATGGGAGACATGGTCATACTTACGCAAGCCGTAAACAAAGCGTATGGCCAGATTTTGAGGACGCTCTAATTTGTTAAGTAGCTCCTCGGTCACATCCAAATAGCAAACATCGGCATAGTCGAGTATTGGAAGCAGAAGACATTGCGCTAGCATAATTTTGGTTTTGTGAGGAAGGAAGTATTGGAGACGCCTAAGAGTATGATAAGAGAAATGCATGCGCTTGCTGATTGAATTAATATGGGGTGCCCAGGTGAGGTTAGAATCCATTATAAGGCCTAAATTTCTAACATTTTCGCAAAAAGGAATTGTAACTCCCGAATATTGAATCGCAGGGACGAGATACCAGTTGATTTTGGATCTGAGTCTGCTACTACCTATCACAATTGCCTGGGATTTTTTTGGATTGATTAATAAGCCGAAAGAATCAGCCCAAGTTTGTATAGCAGACAGATCGCTATTCAAACCTTCAATAGCTGCAGGCAGATCATTTAAGCCACAGTGACGATAAAGTTGCAAATCATCCGCATACAGATGGAAGGGAGAAGTAATGACTCCAGAGATGTTGTTAATAAAAATAGAGAAAAGAAGTGGGGAAAGAACGCCGCCTTGGGGAACGCCGGCAGTGAGATCAAGCCATGACGACGTGGTGTCGTCTGCTTTTATACATTGCCGGCGTCCGAAGAGGTAAGAACGAAACCAGCTTACAGCTTCGAAGGAAACATTGACTGCCCGAAGAGTGCCAAGAAGTATATCGAGGTCAACAGAGTTGAAAGCACTGCTGAAATCCAGCAGAACCATGACAGTGAGTTTGGTATTATCCATGGCACACCGAATGTCCTCCGTAATGTTCAGCAGTGCTCCCACTGTGCTGTGAGAAGGGCGGAAGCCGGACTGAAAAGGACATAAAAGATTGTTGGATGAGAGGAAAGAGTAAAGTTGGTTGTTGACTAAGGATTCAAGAACTTTAGAAAGAACAGGAAGGATAGATATAGGACGGTAATCAGTGACATTGGAAGCGTTGGAGATTTTAGGAAGTGGAATGACAAAAGCACTCTTCCACTGTGAAGGAAAGACATTGCGAGACAGTGAAAAGTTAAAAATGTGGGTGACCACTGGTGCAATGCTCTCCAACACGGGAAGAATCATCTCAAGACTGAGATTGTCACATCCGAAGGCTTTAGAGGAAATAGAGTGAACATACTTCTTGACATCATCTTCTGTTACAGCTTTGAAAGAAAAGGAAACTGAGTCAGGTGGGACAATATTAGACAAAAAAGCAAGTGTTTTAGATTTTAACTGGGGATTTATATTAACTGGTGGAGTTGCAAAAAATTTATTGAGAGTCTGAAGATTTACTGAGAGTTGATGAGTATCAATATTTTTGCCCACACCAAACGACTCTAAGAATCTCCAAACTTGTGCTTGACAAAGATTCTGAATAGTTTTATGGATGTAGCGACGTTTGGCATCCCTACACAGCCTGTTGCAGATGTTTCTCAACTTCTTATACGCACTTAGGTTTTCTAGCGATGGACATTTTTTGTTTTTAGCCTTGGCCCTATCACGTTTGATCATAGCGTTCCTAATAACTTGTGTTAACCAGGGAGCAGGCGCATGCTTCATTCGAACCGGTCTTACAGGGGCATAGATGTTGTAAATATTAATCAGTTCAGTAGTTAATGATTCCACCATAAAGTCAATATTGTTTGAGGACATTATGGGAGACCAGTTGATGTTCCTCAAATCATCCTTTAGGCGTTCAACGTCCATATGCCTAAAATTGCGCTGAAAATGGATTTTGCCCTTAACTCTAGGTGGGCGTAGTTTATAGGAAAGATAGATTAGGTCATGAAAAGAAAAAGGAGCGGACATTTGGCCATAAGAAGTGACGAAAGTGGGGTTAGAGACAGAAATAAGATCAATAAGGGAAGGCCTGCAGTTAGGAAAATAATGGGTAGGAGAAGACATAGGTAGGAGGGATAGATTATAGGAATCATTTATATCTTTTAATAAGTGTGTCCTTCGATCATTTTTTAACAGGCAGGTATTTAAATCGCCCATACATATGACATGTTCATATTGAGGTCGGAGGTTCTCAAGAATATTGTCTAAAGTGCTAAAGTAATTGATTTGGTCATTCGGGGAGTACAGGACTCCAATAAGAACTTTAGTGTGACGCAATAACAATTCTAAAAAAAGATATTCTAGAGAACCGTTAGGATGAGGAGCGGAGCAAGAGACTACACTAGCGGGAATATGGTTACGAAGGTAAATACCAACGCCACCACCACCACGTTCAGTGCGATCATTACGGAATAACTGATAACCCGGTAAGGAATAGCAAGAAGACGAAAGGGATGGTTTTAGCCAGGTCTCAGAAATAAGTATACAATCGACTATGCCGGAGTCAAAGGATGTGAGAAGATCGATATAGTGAGCAGGTATACTCTGCGCGTTTATATGCACCAAGGATAGAGAGGAAGGAGTGATGAAAATATTAGACAGCTTGTCAGCAAGTGTTTCAGTATCTGAAAAAGACGAGTGACTACTAACAGTACTGTCATAGTTATTGCTAGATGAGCAAGAGAAGAATTCATCGTCAATTTCCATTATTATATACTATATAAAAAAATACTATAAATAAAAAAATATATATATATAAAATATTATATAAAAATAAATTAAAATATATAAAATATTATATATAAATAAATTAAAATATAAATATGAATGTAATATAATTTAAACTAAGACAAATGACACAGAATATCCACGTGCACAAGTTGACTATTAAAAAAAAATAAGATTATATACACTAGACATTACATTAGATAAAAGATTATTAAAAAAAAAACAAAACTAC
Organism: Heliconius numata; assembly: GCA_016802625.1. NCBI lineage: Eukaryota > Metazoa > Arthropoda > Insecta > Lepidoptera > Nymphalidae > Heliconius > Heliconius numata. The sequence goes on from JAEBDU010000028.1 coordinate 110,555, forward strand.
AATTTACCAAAGGACTTAAGAAAAATAATACATATACAATCTGCAATACGCAAAGACAATTAACTTACTAACTACTAATGTTATCTGTATAATTTCTATTCTATAACAAAATGACACATGTCAGATATATACGTGATGTAAATTACAAAGTAAACAAACGAGATTATTAGAAAAAAAAAAACAATTTAACAAAAGTATTTTAAAAAAATATATCGGCTAAGAATAAAAAAAATGTACCCTACAATTAGAACACAAAAAAAAAAGTGAGAATGATCAACGAATAGATGACTACACAAGTAATCACATATAAGTCGACTAATTTAAGGTGGTATAAACAAATAAGATATGCGGCTAGTTATTGACGGCGGACTTTAGGAGTGGATTTTGTTCTATTAACCTATTAAGTTCATGCACGGAGGAGATCTTGACTCGTGATTTGTTGTTAAGTAATATCACTATCATGCCGTCGGCAGACCAGCATTTTCTGATACCGAAGTGTTTACGGGCCGCTAAGAACACTTCCTGACGCGATTTCGTTAAAAATTCAGTCATAGTAATTTTAGTGCCTTTTAGTGATGTTTTTGCATTCCAAACGTTGGAGCGTATCTTTAGACTGGTAAATCTGATAATAACAGGCCTGGCAGAATCTTTCTTAGTACCAAGTCTATGACAAGATTCAATAGAAGTAGACTTAACTTCGGACAACTTCATTTGCCTGGATAGTATTTCTATTGTCTTCTCTAAAATATCCTCATCCTTCTCCTCCTTAATTCCATGAAGCAAAAGCACCTTTCGCCTCGAGTGGGTGTCCAGGCGGTCCATACTGCGTATAACCAGCTCAACTTGTGACTTTAATAGGCCGAGTGTCTTCCACACAAAAGTCTTAAATGTATGATAATCTGCGGCCAAAGCCTTCAAAGTGGGTGTTGTGGTGGCTGAACTAGGCTGAGATAAGTTCTTTTCGAACTCACCCATGCGAGAAGAAAACATGGAGGATAGTTCGTTCATATTTCTTAGTAACTGTTCCACAGGCGTATCCATGATTGAGTCAACTAGTGTAAATTTGTGTTGGAAAGTTAGTTATAGTCAACTTAAGCACCAGTATTTAAAACTTAACACATATATTCAATTATTAAACTAATTTATTAAAAAAGATTTTTAAGAGCGGACAAAAAAGACGTGTATGCACTTTTGTGTCTACCCGCGAAAAAAAAAAACATATATGTAAATATTAAATCCTAGATATAGGTAATCCTAGATAAAGATATCCGTAAAAACAATAGAAATATGTATATAGAAGAGGTACCTGAATGCGCCCGGTCACACTGACATTGTGATGGTTGTGACGCGCGGAGCGTCGCCGGGAGTGCATGTCTGGAGAACCCGGTGACGTCACTAGTACACTGGGCTTCTCACATCCCCCCATAATTTCAGTGTACACTTCTGTAAGTACAATACAATACACTTACCTTAAGAGAACCTAAAAGTAGGTAGGTAATAATACTTATAAATCGATAGTCCCTAGATAGAGTATCAAAAGCGAAAAAATCGCAAATGTTTTTATCGCTCTTTTAAACTACTAAGAATTATAGTTTGAAGGCTTTGAAGGCAATAAAAGATACTTGCAATTTTTCACTTTCGATAATTTACGTAGGGACCGTCGAAATGTATTATGGGCTATATCCATTTCCTGTTCAATATTCAAATTTAAAATATTACATATATTGATTTCAACTTATTATACCTATGAGTGTATCATATGAAATTTGTTACACATTAAGACAATTTTTCCATCCCTTTAGTATTGCAACCGGCAACACCTAAAAATGACGTTATTAATCACGAAAGTCCAATTCAAAAGCAAACGAGCTATGAACTGACCTTTGTGAGCTCTCCAAGACTGCACGGGTCGAGATGGTGCCAACAGGCGGGAGACCACAAGCTCTACGTGAGAGTCATGTTTGCTGTTGGCCACGATCGCTGCAACCTCATCAGCGCTGCGCCCTTGAAGTGGAACCCCACTCCATTGTAAAACTTCGTCGCCTACATGGATGCGTAAATTTTATATACCCCTGATATTTTGTTTAAATTCTGTTAATTTTATATAGGCTTATATTTACTTTTTAAATCTTTTTTTACATTAACTGTAATTTGGTTTAAGAAATTGTAATAACCTATACGTAGCTGTCCTTCCAAATCTGCAATGGAACCTTTCTTGACTTTTTCAACAATAGCACCACGCGTACCATCCGACAGTATCTTGCCTCCCACTACTTTCAGTCCTAGAATAGCGGCTGAGGAGTGGGAGTTGCCTTCCACAACAGCTTTGCGTAATACCATGTGTCCCACCATACGAGTACCGTCGGCTGACACTTGCCAATTCAGTGGGAACTGTTAGAAAAGGAATATTTTCAGGTAAAATCGTTAGGACGCTTTAAAGATGATGAGTAATTAGCAAATTTGGCTAGAAGTGTGTCGCAATAACGAAAGTGCACACTTAGAACGAGACATGCCTGCCAATGCAATCATGCTGCAGCCAAACACAAATATGTCTTATCTTATAACCCAGTTATATACCTACCTCAGGTTTATATTTTTAATTTGATATTACATGTAAATATGTCATCTTTTTTAAAGGGCGAGTAAATAATCTATGTATAGCTACCTTAGCACATTAGTATCGCATATTTGTTTACACCTATGAAATAAGTATGTATATACCATTTATTCATATTAACCTATACTAGCAAATTTATATAACAATGGTATATTAGAAATTTCCTGATTTAAAAGCAAGCTAATATAAGTACCGATAGTACAAAAATGTGCAATGATTATTATATACCTTAGGGCAATCACCCCTGTTCGAGTCTTCACTGGAAGTAAAAGTGCTAGAGGTATCGATGCCCGAATCTTTAGTGGCGGAGTCCTGGCTCGTCTGCCTCTCGGACTCCCATCGCAACGAGGCCCAGTCGTGCGGAGCGCCGGACGCGTCGCGACCGCCTCGGGGGAACGTTGCGGCACCCTCGTGTCCGTCGAAGCGAACAGTTTTTTTTCTTCTCTCCGTGAAACGTCTGTTATCGGAGGAATCTTCCCACAAGTAGGCACTCTTATATACGGCGCGGTCGGGGCGTGGGCCGCCGTCGGGGACGTACGGGCGCAGGTACGAGCCCTCGCCGTCGTCGCGCGCGCGCCACCGGCAGTCCGTGACGGAGTCGAAACTACGGCCGCCAGCAGGTGCCGGCATGTACGACGCCGGCGAATGATTAGTCAAATTGTAATAATTGTTGGCAGCCACGCTGGTGCTGCGCAGGTGCGGGTGCCGGAGAGATGAGCACGCCTCAAGTTGTCCTATGAATGACAACGTATGAATAGCAACGAATCTAGATACATGTTACAAGCCATAAACCGACACCGCCCAACGACTTGCGCGCCCGTACGCGCCCGGAACCGAATTAACTCGATAATGTTTAAAATATTTCCAAATTACTCAAAATTTTATTTAATTATTTCTTAAATTCTTGCCACGAGAAATTTTCTAAAATCCCAAATACGATGCGACCCTATCAGTTAGGTAACATCAGAACCAAAACAAACAAATCGCAGTTAAAAGCAGTGATCACGCACAAGCGGAAAGAACGCGTGACAACTTATGTAAGTTAAATAAAATAATTATAAAGTAAAAATGGAAAAAAATCTAAAATATTTATAATTAAATAAGTATGTTACATTTCTTTTCGCCTAACCATGCATTGCTTGAACCATAAACAAAAAATAAATGTAAACAAGGTATTATTGAATGTTGTTATAGATGAAAATTGTTTTCTTATGTGATCAATAAAGAACTAAAGACTTTAAATAATATTCGTCATATAAATTTTCTTGAACAATTGAACAATTTCGTAGTTACCTAGAAAATTGTTCAATTGTTCAAGAAATTGTTCAAGTTCCGAAAATGAAAATCGCAAATATTTGTATTGCTCTTCTGAATTACTAAGTAGTGCAGTTTTAATAATGTTTCTTTAAAAAATCAAACAAAATGTTGGTTATGCGTTTTTAAATGTGTATATAATCGAAAACTACTCTTATTATTAGTTCAAAACGGCCATAAAAGAAATTTGCAATTTTTCACTTTCGATACTTTATCTAGGGACCGTCGATATTATCAGTAACGTGTGTAATACACGATATGAGTTTTTTAAACTCTTTATAAAAAGAAATACTGCAAATTAACAAACATTACATACAGAATACTAATTTAATTACTTTAAAAGTCAGCATTGATCAGATAAGAAAAATTTTCAGACCACAGACCAAATAACGAACAAAATATTAATTGATAATTAAATACAGTTCAAGCAACAAATAAAAAAGAGGCTGAAGTAAATTATTATGACTACAATACAAAAATAATATGAAATACGCAAAAAAATAGAATCTTTCAATATCGAGTAAAATATTGAAAGAATATCTATAATTTAAGAGATATTCTGTCCATTATTTATATACTTCAGCCTGCACAGATGATTTGAACGATGACAATGGTTCAAATAGTAGAAAGAGAAAGAGATTCAAACTCAACAGTGATCACAGGTTGCCGGCCAGAGAAGTAGATCTTACTAGACGATAAACAATAACAATACTGAAACATCTATAAATAATTAGCTTAGTTTACAACGAATTACGAGTATTTCCGCGAAACGTCCTCTCACCGATAGAAAATTTTTCATTCTTTCATCTAATATCGCCTGACGCTGGCTCCTCGTGCCTCCGGGAGGTCTATCTCTAGCGTCACCTGCGAACAGTGCATGGCGATGAGGTTGAGGGTGAGGGTGAGGTGCAACGCGCGGAGCTTAGCGCGGTACCGGGCACGTGGCTAGGGCGCGCGAGACGCTCGCGGTCATAAACTCATATATGTATAAGAAACCACTAGTGTTATTGTATAACCTGCTATCTCTTTAGACATCGACGATCGTACAAATATTATACAATCATTAAACAGGCTCAATATCTGAAAAAAGATTACACAACCAACAAATTACCACAGATATGTATGTATATTCAGAATACTTACTGGTTTATACTCTGTTATAATAATGTAGATACTAAATGGACAGACATGATGTTAACATAAAGTATGTATATGTACCTATGGACAAGTTCAGGTGCTCTAGAATATATAATATTGTGAAATAATTACCATATATTTTTTTTCATTAAATAACCTGTTACCAACTAAACTCTACATATGTTCATAAATTTCACACCTCGCACGGAACACCTTAACTTTATGTTGGAAAATAGACATTTTATTTCAATTCTTTATGAATAGACGCAGTATGATAGCTTTACGCTAAATATTTGCATGTTGTATAGTGTAGCTGTTGTGTAGGGTGATATAAACAAAATCGCTTGGATGGAAGGGACTAGTGAAAAGGGGGGACAGGCCAGCGCTGGGAGAGCGTGCTCACTTACCACGGTCGCGGTACTCGTCGTTCTCGTCGGAGATGCATTCCGGTACCTCATCGTCTGATGATGATGACCGAGGTGGCAGAGGCGGATGAACACCAGTGTGTGGAAGAGGCAGCAGCTGCGAGGGCGGCAGAGGTAGACCGGAATCCTCTACTCCGTACGCCGCTTTTTGGCGCGGATGCACTAAATGTGGGTGAGTCCGGGCCAGCCCTTCCAACTCCCCGTAACATCGTGCTTCCTGTTGACTATATTGTCGACGTAGTGCACTTCCCGTCCTTTGAAGTGGTAAATTTTCTTTTTCGGCAGCACTGTGTGCTCTCTCTAATTTGGGTCTTTTGTCCAACGAAACGTCGGCTTGAGGCGGTAGCCCCCTTAAATCAGATTCCATGCGCCACAGCATTGAATCTTGACCGGCGCTTTTATGTATCCATTGACCGGTTTTTGATAAAAGCTCTTGTTTTTTGCGACAGAGTATGCATACCCATATTACCTGTAAATTTATGTTACCTAAAATATCCTGGCAGCAGTTTTCTTTTTCAAAAAGTTACCGACAAATATTATATTAATGTGTGCGATGGTGTCAAATAGTATCTAATAATACCTTTACCTACTCAAACCTATGTAATATTTAAACTAGTTTTGCTAAAATTTATCGAATAATACTTATTCCAAAACATGCAATCGGCTTGATTTTGTTGTAGATAAAAAATATTTTTTTGAAGAAATTTTAGTGCATCTGCATTAAGTGAGAGTGTTGTACCTGATTATCTAAATCAGCTAAGGGAAACAAATCATGAGGAACGGCAAGCAAAATAGCATTGAAACGGTGAATTCTAAATTTAGCATACTGTGTAATCTTGATACCTTATTGGAGCGCAAAGTGACCTTCCCTCCACATCTGGCGCAGCACCTGACTCTACAGTAGTGGCAGGAGTGACCTACTCCATCCGCAAACTTGGTCTTCAAGCAGATGTGGCAGGTGGCTGCCAGCTCTACGCCGGCGGCGCGCTGCATTTCGTTTCTTGTACGAATAGTTTGCTCTAATACGGCAACTTCGTCTTGTTTTCGTCTGTATGCAGCGAAAAATATTGTCACGTTAAATTATTGTTATTCATTTTATATTATTTTATGTTATTACTGTAAATTGCCGTTGTGAATAATACGTATTGTTATTATAAAATTGTATAAATATGCTTAATAATAATAATAAATTATTTATTGATTAATATATTTATAAAAATGGTAATAAGGTTTTCCAAAGATATAAAAAAAGATGTACCCTTCTATAACGGAATAACACTATTAATAAAGGTATCTCATACGTTAATATTTGTATCGTGCAAAGATACTTTTATATTATTTCTCGTGGAAGTTACGAGAACTATTATTAACTCATGTAAGTCTTTAGTAAAGTTCCATCCATAAAAAAAGATTTTTTGTAATTAATAAATAAAAAAAATACAAATAAGGGAAATGTATGTAGGGCATTAGTGATGCGCAAAACAAACAAACTAGAAACCAATGGTGTTATTAGTTAACCAAATCATTGGAGGCCAGTACCACATTTTCAAACTAATCTCTGAACCTCTTAGTGTTTATTATTTTACTTAAAATGCATAGCCTCTATTAATAACATTCAATATTGAGTTATTAGTTTTTATCTACGTGTAGGAATATATGGATAAAATCATCCATATTTTAGTTTCATCCGACACTAGAGAGCAAGGCGTGATGATGATGGGGTTCAGATTAACTTCATTAAGATTTTAAATATTATATGCTACGTAAGTAACAGTATATTTCATTTATCCAATGTAAACTAACTACTAGTATTGTATACAGTAGTTAAGAATAACTACTATATACAATACTACTTTATTTTGAAGTTAAGTATAACTTAAAAATAAAAACAAATATCTCCTTTGGAGACAAATGAAGATCCAAATAGGTAATAACTATAGTTGTTCCGGTATCTTCATATACAGAAAATGAAGATAAAAGCTCACTTTCTCCTGCCTCTTGTCTTATTTCTCTTTGATTTCGGGAAGTTTGACTCTTTGGTATCTATTATTTCATTAACTTTTCAACGCCAGTCTCTGGTACGAGAAAATTGTGTACACAATACTTTTGATGATTATTTAATGTCGATTCAAAATAATCTTACTCATAAAAATATTTTGCAACTAAACTTTAACATCTATCATTAACATTATCTGAAATTCTTTGTTATTTTAATTGTAATTTTCGTTTGCTTGCGAAATGCAAATAACACGATTAAACTAAATTTTGATGAATGTCATATTCCCTAAATGATGAATACTAAACAAATTCGTTTTTCTATTGCTACGGATATACCGAGGAAACCTAAGGTAAGACACTCTGTCCTCATTATGATACTTCCGTTCACGTTCCGCCAAATCCTGGAGGCAGTGTGTGTTGAATGGGAGAACTCAACGCAGCTTTGCCTCGTTACCAGAGAGGAAATGAAAATATTTAATATTTCATTTTTTAGAGTAGGAATTGAATCCACAACCAATCTTCAATCCTTTACAATTACTTAAATTATATTGTTTTATTAACTTAAGCGAGGTATGAAAGCTAAAAGTCGATGAATGAATAAAATACAAAATCTATTAAAGCAGTTGCAAAAAAAAACAAGATAGCGTACAAGTATATATATTGACAAAAGATGAATATTGTTTAATCCATAATTTCTTCCAAATATGAATACATAATTGAATAAAAACGTTAAAATTGCAATTATTAGTTACGATTTGAGAAACTGAAAATACATTAATTAATGTTAATCGCATAAAGTCATTATTTAATGTGAATTCCGTAATAACATACGAGTTGTTGTTCCGTAAAACGAAAATGCACTTTGAGAATAATTTGAAGCTACAGCTATGCAGGTCTAAAAGTAGGTCACTAAAATATCTTACTGCATCCACGCTCCCGCAAGCGAAGCGCCTACTTAACGTCAATATCTAAGTACCTACCTCGTGCAAACGTCGGTCGAAGCGAAACGAAGGTCGACACCATATTTAATTCTAATATCAAGAAAACACATCCAATACAAGATAAATACAATGAAGCAGAAATGTATTGAATGCGTGACGTATGTATAATTAGATTATTCTATTATATATCAGTTGTAGCAACCTTGTATTTACCCTTTTAATTTGTTACCATTTTATTTTTCAGAATTATTATTTTAGATTATTATATTTTTCTTATTTTAATCACTATAAGAGAGAAACAGCAGAAATCAATATAAAAAGTGTAGGGGCTGATAATCTCGCTTTTAGAATATACGTAATCACAATCATTAGTCCGCGCAGATGGGATCGACGACGTCGCTGTCCCAATATCTCGAGTCTACACCCACAGAAATAAATATAGATTTACTTATAATTTCTGCATAAAAACTTAGATATTGAACAACAGTCGACGATATACAAATATAAAGCACATTCACAACATAATCACATATGGTGCAGTGGGAGGGTGGGCAGAGGGGGGGCCGGGGCCGGGGCACACCTCATGATCTCGTGCTCTCGCTGCTCCTCCTGCCGCTGGCGCAGGATGACCCCCTCGATGATGGCGCGCTCCTCGGGCGTGAGGTGCGACAGGTCCGGCATGTCGTCCATGGCGGGCGGCCGCGAGCGGAGCGCGGGCCCGCCGTGCTGCGGTGCTGTGCCCGCTCAGCGCGCCACTCGCCCCGGAGGTGTAAGTAACAATGCCGGGCGGGCCAATGGCGCGCCACACCACACTGACGTCAGCCCGGCTATTGATCGCCAGCTCGGCCCGACGTCGACTTACGCCCTTTCACGTCGCTCAGGGTAGGATGCGTGCGCATCCTTGCCTGACAAACCCTTGGTCTATTTATATTTTTTTCTAGCTCCAACTAAAGTTCATTTATGATAAATTGTAAAGGATTAAAATTTGCTCTTCTAAATTGATTTCGTTTTGAATACATTTTCTTTTTGTGGAATTTGAATGTATGTTTTTAAATATTGGTAGAGAACTCAGTCACAGTCCAGGGGTGGAGGCACACATTCGCCCGGAAGATGGTTGACGCGATCGTTATGGAATAAAGTCTTAACCCCATCTCTCCACGGATACTTCTTGTAGCGGAGACGCATATATTCATAGTCACGACATTCTCCCTTACACGGCGGAGTGTGTCCACAAAGATTATACGTTAGAAATAAAATTAAGGGCAATCCTCCAAAGAGTACAAGATATTTAAACTTTCTCCACGAATTTTTGCCATGATGAAACCGGGGGCAGCATGGATTTGGGGGTATATTAGTAACACAGCAATAAGCTGGAGGCTTTATTTCTTTTCCCACACCGGGCGTACCGGGACATCCACATGGGCAACAAAGTCTTCGAACTGATGATCCAGGAATTTTCAATCTTAGAAATCTTTGAGTTACTGGGACATACTTATACATTTTTTTTATATTTCTTTGTTGTTAGATATTTCACATAATACTTATAAATTTTACTTGAATCACATATTTAAATAATAATTACAATTTGGTATCGTTCTTTGTACGCTTTACATTTTTTGACAATTACTAGATAGTCTTCTTTTTATCACCTAATTCAGCCAGCATGTGTAATGTTTTTTTTTAACTTTACGCTGTATCCCGTTAAGAGACTAAGTTAGACACTCTGTTCCCATTATGACACTAGAGTTTTCGGTTTCGAATTAAAATGTAAGTCAAATTAAAATGAATGTTGTTGTCAGCACCACTTTAAATAAAACCACAGTTTTAACTACTCTGTAAAAGTCTAATATAATTTAAAAAATGTTTACCCAAAACTATTTCGGCATAAAAGTTATAACGATACCTACATGTTGTTCTACAATCCCCTTTACATTTCAGTGAAAGTTTCATAAAAATCCGTTCAGCTGTTACGGATATTAGTCCAAATAAATAGAAAGACATAGACAGACAAAAATTTTAAAATTATTTGGTTGTGTTTTGATAAATAACTTAACTTACTTGGAAAAACAAAATTATGTGGAAAATTGTACACCTGAGTATAGTAAGTTCTCACATCGTTCCAAATTTAATAACTCTAGGTCCACGGGAAGTTCCTTATAGGTTCTGACTACACAAAAATACACCTAAAAAATACAACGGAACCTTGAAGAGTTCTCTGGTTTTCTTTTGAGTTACGGAACCCTAAGATTTAAATGCTGCCCTAACAAACACTGTTGAGCGTAATGAGTGTTTACCATTAACATATAAAAAAAAAACATACAGTCGAATTGATAACCTCCTTTTCTTACAGAAGTCGGTTAAAAAATAGATTTGGAATATCAGATGAATATCAGTAGTACTCTAGTTAGAGTAAACGTCATAATACGTTTGGTAGACTAAGTATATAAGAAATAAGGAAATGTCGAGTTAGCAAACGTTTTTCTTTTTTTTTTAATTGACAAAAAAATTCATTGAAAATTGCGGCCATGACGGCACGATGGATCAATCAGGGTCAATATTTTCTATATTAATCTTATTGTACTTATAAACTATTAAATTTATTTAGTTGCTTTCATTTATTAATAAATATCCGAAATCACAATAATTTCAAAGTTTTGTTAAACTATGTATATATTTGTATATAAAACATTCTTATATATAATGAATTTAAATATTTAAATCATATTATTAAATAATTGCTTCTTTATTTTAAACTGCAGAAATACCTATAGATAATACAGTCAGACTGTGTGGTGCCGAAGCCGTGAGCGTCGCCAACCAATGGTCTAGGGAGGGCAAGATGAATAATAGTATCAGGGATACCCAAACTTATATATAAAATTTTATTTAAGATTTATATATTTAGATTAAATACATATAAAAAAATCTTATCTTTTTTAATTACAAATTACTAACTAAGAAATTTAAAAAATTTTCACTTAGTTAAGTGAGTCAACATTTCTCGTCCAAATTTATCATAATAGTTATGGCATGGGCCATAAGCATGATATCTAGTAAATATGACATGAGAGTAAACATTAATAAAAATTACGTAAAAATTAAAATATTATCTATTTATTTATTAGATCAAGTGAACGTAGTGGTAAATTTCGGAAATATTCTTATTAGATATGGAAGATACGAAATGGATGTGGAAAGGCAAGGCATATGGCTGCCGAAAATATAATTAACATTGCCTTATAATATGGCAGTGAAAAGGGGATTTCAGAAGAAGGATGAAGGTGAGAAGCTGTGCAGATGCAATCTCTTCGTAGGATATACGGAGTCAGTTATAATATAACAGGGAGAATGAAGAAGGACATGCTCAGGTGATTTGACTACGTCGAAAGAATGAGTGACAAAAGTATTACAAAAACGATTTATGAAGCAAAAGTGAGTGGTAAGAGAAGCAGAGGGGGCCTCACTCAGTGTATCAGAACATTTCCCATGATAAATGCGGTAGAGAACGCACAGCGAGGAAACTTCTCTATACAAGGCCAGTGTCAATTCTTTTACATATCATTGGGTTCCCAACGATTCGAATAGCTCTACGTTGTATGCGATCAAATGGTTGAAGCTGATACTGTGATGCACCAGTCTAAAGATGAGACCAGTAGGTACCCCATATGAGCCCAAACTTATGTGATTAAATAAAATATTAAATGCACAAACATGACCTTATCTCAAGATAAAAATGGTCCCTTCCAGGAAACTAAATTAAAAGGATCTTGCTAAAAGATTGATATAATACAGGGAAAAAAGAATTAACATCAAAATAAAGATAATAAAAAATAAATGCATCTAAAACATACATTACAGCAAAACATATTTTACAGGGAACCAGTCAAAACGCACATTTAGATTGTTCATCGGAAGCGTACGATAATGGGATTTTCCCTTTACCAGTTTTGACGCTCAAAAGTTTCGTGTGCTCGTTTTATTTAGGAAATAAAATATGTTCACAATTTCGCACTACTAAGAATACTATAACGATCCAACTTCGATTTTAAAAAATATAGCCATTATATTTTAAGTTTTATCTATTTCAAATTATTACATTCTAAAATTTTATTCTGTGAATCTGTTCATTTATTTAATGAACGGAATGTTTACAGTTTTTTTTAAATATGTCATAGAATTGACGATATGTCACTTCATTGACAATTTTAATTGAAAAATGATTCATTTCTTCAATATCAACTTTATCATTTTCCAATATTTAAGTGCTACATTTACACTGCGACTACGATAAAATAGAGATAGCCCCTAATCGAAGCGCTCAATCGCTTTATCAGTTTCCATAAAAGTTATATGTTAAATTATTGATTATAAAAAAACAGATTTTACACCTGTAAATCGATGTGGATCCGTGCAACATTCTACTTAATATGTAATATTTTAATTATATTTTATTTTTTTTACTTATTACTGGGTATAATGAGTCACAAAAATTCATTGTTATACTAAAAAAAATATTGAATACTGAGTAGTGGTAGTGGGTGGGCTGCGCCAACGAATCATGACATCATCGATGTTGCTTTAGTAATTTGTATACTTTGTGTTTTGAGTATTAGTACGCTGCCGGTCGGAATCGGTTCAACAACAGTGAAGATATAAACCGACATAGCTCACTATTTAAATAGAATTCTTATTTCTGTCTTTTAGTTCTAATATTGCTAACGCAGCCGATAAATCCTACAGAAATGGACGCCAAGGCCTTGTCTTCCGCTGTGGCTGAATTCTCAGCTAAATTTTGCAATGTAAGTACCAACTAATTTTACAAGAAAATGAAGCTAAAAAAATATATAACATTTGGTTAATATCTATTTTTTTAATTGTAGGAATTAGATAAAAGCTCCAGTGTGGTGTCTTCACCTTTATCTGCAGAATTTGTGCTAGCTCTTTTAGCTCTAGGATCATCCGACCCTGCACATTCTGAATTATTAAGTTCTCTTGGTATTCCTGGAAATGATGATGTAAGTAAAAATAATTTGTGTAAATTATATTTGTATATTGTTTAACCATGTGTGACTAGTTTTAAATGAATTGGAAATATAAAATTATTTATTTTTTAGATTCGTTCATCCTTTGCTGCTGTGTCTTCCAACTTAAAATCTGTTAAAGGTGTGACATTAAATGTTGCAAATAAGGTGTACATAAAAGAAGGTGACTATGATTTGGAGGAAAATTTGAAAAAAGATGCCATTGCTGTCTTTGATGCTGCATTGGAAAAAATTGACTTTGCTAACAGTGCAGTAGCAGCGAAGGAAATCAATGAATGGGTGAGTGATGTGACTATAAACACTACTGCTGTGGGCTTAATTTCTACTCAAGTGAATGAATTGTTGAAATTTTCCTTTTTTGGTAACAAGACAATATTTGGAATTGAGTTTAACCACTCAAAATGTCTTGAAAATTAGATTTAAAGTAAGAAACAGAGTGTCTTATATATGTATTCACATTAATTTACTTTTTTTATTTTTATAAAAATAACAGGTTGAAGACAAGACAAACAAGAAAATTAAAGATCTGATTTCAGAAGACAGTTTAAGTGGTGATACACGTCTGGTGCTCCTTAATGCTATATATTTTAAGGTATTTTTTTATTTTACTAAATAAATTTCATTAATATATTTTTTTATTATTACTTTCACATATGTGTATTCAATAATTAAAATTAATATTAATTTGTCACACACAATAATTATCATTATTTCTTTTAGGGCAATTGGAAGAAACAGTTCAACCCCCAATTTACTTCAGATCAGCCTTTCTACATTAGTGAAGAGGCCACTGTCAACGTTCCTATGATGTATAAAGAAGATGATTATGTATATGGCGAGAGTGAAGCTTTAAATGCTCAGGTACTACACTTTCATTTTATTTTTGACACATTTTTCAATCAATTGAAGTTTAACTAAGTTTATTATGATTTGTCAAACATTCAGTGGAGAACGGAGTGCCTTAACACTAGGTTCCCTCTGCCTACCTTGCTATGTACAGAATACACAGTGAACCATTATTTATTTACTTATACATTCAGTCTTAATTCCTTTTATAATGATAGTTTAATGTTTTTTATCTTATGACAGTATGAAAGTTAATAGTTATTACCATTCCAATTTAATTTAAATAATCCTATTATATATTTTAATTTCTTTATCTAATCCTTAACAGTGTAAGAGTTGTTTATAATTCTTTGTCATTATGTAATAAAACAACAGAAAAACTTTTAGTTTCAATATTAGTAAAATGTTTATTTGCATTGTCAATATGTTTGTTCCACATGAATTACACTTGTAACCTTGAGCTTGATTGTTGGTAGTGTTAGTGCTAGTATAAACATTGGGAAATATATTTAGGTTTATTTACACAATACTTATATGAATTATATTCATTATTTTTAATTTCTTAGTAAGGAAGTGCTTTTTAAAAATGATTTTTGAAAAAATCTTTTGTTGTCTCTAGTACCTGTAGAAATATATATTTAGAAAAACATAAAATCGATAATCGATAATTTTACAATTCTACTTGTCGCTATTATTTTCGTTCTTATTATATATGTATAATAATTGATACATAAATTTGTATTTGTTCACATTTTGCATTGGTTATAGATAAACAGTAATTAAATGATATCTCTATCTATATGATATTAAATGCAAAAGGTGCGACTGTAAATGACGACGAGTTGTGGGAATAAGGAATAACTTAACATTACACTAATTCGTAAATAGTTAAAAAATATATGAAACATAGGAAACAAATACAGAAACTTCATTTATTGGATATTTTTGAAACATGTTTCTTAATATTTTAATACTTTTTCACAGTATTTTTCATATTTTATTCCTTGTAAAATTATTTGGAATCGTTATATTTTACTTATTTTTCCTTATTTATTTAATAAATATGTGTAAAGTTAAAAGGAAAGTCAAATTTTTCCATTAAATAAATAACATTAACAAGAATATCAATTTACCTCTTGTTTATAAGGTCAATTAATTTTCATACTATATGAGCTTTTGGTACATTTCCAAATTTAGTGGGCGTATGAAAGAAGCCTGGCCTTGATAATGTAGAGTGCAGTAAAATATCTAAATTAAAATATCTGACGTTAATACAAATTTTATTATCGATGGATTATATTGGTTCATATTTATTTATTTATTTAGTGATATATAGCAAGGAAGGTAATAATAGAGGATTTACTGTTTTAAAGCAATAGCCTGTTTCATATTAGAAAATAGTACGAATAGATTTTTACAAATTTCCAAATTTTAGGGTTTTGGATTCTATATAATCTAATGGAAAAAAAAGATTAATTCTTAATGTCCATTCAAATATCTTCTCCGAATAATAAGATCAATATGTAAGATAAAAATGTTATGACTAGTATTCTTAAAAATAGCTTAAACATTGTAAACATTCCGAGGTGTTGAACTCTGGTTTCAATCGAATAAACATTCCACATGCTATTATCGTAAATACTTCTTAACTTCACAATAGAACTAAGAAATAAGAAAATAATGAAATATACAATTTAACAATACTTGTACTACAATATGAAGAAGTTTTTAATACAAAATAAAGTAAGATGAAAGCTTGCTTAGAAATGTCTTTTTCAAGAAAAAAATCTACTTGAGTAATGTTTATAGTAAGTTATAACACGTATTTTTTTTTGTTTTTTTGCTCACATGCTTTACGCATATAGCAGGGTTGGCAGAGGTATCCTAGTGTTAAAATCCACCCTTCATTAGAGACCGGAGCGAGGAAATGAGCATATAAAATATTTTAATTCCGAATAGGAATCGAATCCAGAACTTTCGCGTCAACAGAATGCTATGATTGTCTTTGTATGATATATAAAATATCTTAGATAAATGTGGAAGGATTGTTCTTTAAAACAAAATGTAAATATATGTAAGTATGTATATGAAAATGATAAGTGTTAAATATTTTCCAGTTACTCCAAATTCCGTACATTGGTGACGAGGCGAGCATGTTGATAGTGCTGCCCAATGAGATCACTGGCTTGGACGCCATTTTGGACAAACTCGCTGCTGGACACAATCTGCTCTCTGAATTAGATAATATGCACCAAATGAAAGTACAAGTCACCATTCCTAAGTTCAAAATAGAAACCGAAATCGATCTTATCGATCTTTTGCCTAAAGTAAGTATTTCATATTATAACGTAACTAGTGGTCCGCTCGCGGCTTCACCTGCTTGGACTACACTGATATAGTATTCATATAACAGACCTATGAAGTTCCCTCTTGTATCACAATCTATTACCGAAAACCGCATCAAAATCCGCCATTTATTTAGAAAGGTCTAGCAATAAATAGTACAACAAATACAACAATGTATCTATTTTTGCAACGATTATAAAAATCTATCTCATGTTTAAACTTCAATGTCAATATGTGAATAACAATATGAAATACATGTAGTTTGTACTGTAAGTACTTATTTTCTATTTGGCATGTTAAACGTTATCTATAGTCATGTTATATGACATGTCACACGAGCACCCTGTATTTATGTTAATAGTAAACCTATTTATTAAAAATACATTTAAATAAGTATACTATTAACATAAATACCGGGTGTTCGTTGTCACTTTATTCTAGATAGTTGTTCTACAGTATGTTTCATTATCGCCATTTGAGTAATAATTGTATGAAGCATTAAATCAGTACATATTTAGTCGGTGAGATAATCGTTTTAAGTACTCACTAGATTATTGTCTGTCTGGTTTAAAATTCTTTTGTCGTTCGTAAATTATATTGTAAAAATAAATATTTATCATCATATCTACATTGTTATCTATAAATTTTAATAGTTATCGAAATTCCAAAGTAAAGGTTTGCAGCCGGTGGAATGATTTGCTTAGACACAGTCCATTTGGTTAAAGGAAACAAATATCTCTTATTGAAATGTAAACACAATTGCTGAAGGCATAAATAATTTATTTTAAACAATATTAGATACATCGGATTATAAATAGGATAAATGCATTGTTTTTAATACTGGCCTTTAAATAAATATATATGAACTCCAGGCTCGCGCCAGCGGGTCGAGCCAAGTTAAAAAGTTGGAAACGCTCAAAGCACTTTATGAACACAGCCTTTTATGAAGGGCTCAAAAGTACTTTGAAATTGTAAGGACTCGTAAACGAAATAGCAAACATAAAATTTTGCACATTTATTAAAATCCTCTACAAATAATATTTAACAATTTAACTCGATTATGAGTTCGATTCCTACTGAGAGAAAAGAACTATTTTTAATTTCTTTTGCTCTGGTAACAAGACAAAGCGTGGTGTTGTGTTCTGTCATTCATAATACACAATGTCTCGAAAATTAGGCTAAAAATGGATAACGCAGTGTTAATACTAGTTTGCTATGTGCGGAATGCATCGTGAAGCTAAGCTAAGCTATTGAGTGTAAAGACAATAAAATATAAAATATATTAACAAATAAATATATTTTTTTCAGCTTGGCATCAAAGCTATATTTGATAGTGAGAATTCTGGTCTCACAAAATTATTAAACAAGCCAGAGCCATTGTATGTATCGAAGGCCGTACAAAAGGCATTCATTGAAGTAAACGAAGAAGGTGCAGAGGCCGCTGCCGCTACCGGTAAGTACATTTAAAGCTCATTCGCTCTCAGAAACGTTAATTAGCCTTTAACTGTCATTAAATGTGTGCAGAAATATATTTTTATATCAATTTTATGTTGGTTGAATGCTAATTAATACTTGAGTGCAGTTGTTATCATAAAATTAAATGTTATCATTGCTTTCAATAATTTTCCAATCGCATATTTATCGAGTTTTGTCATCGAGCTTAAGGACGAGGTTGTTGTTTGTTCTAATATGGAATAATATTATAATTTTATTTTATATTATTTTGCTTTACTAATGTTTTCCATTTTAATAAATCTTTATAAAAAACAAATATAACGCTTCAGTTGAGATATATACATACACATACATAGAAATATTAAATATATGAATCAAACATATTAAAAAAAATGTTATCAAAATGTTATAAATATTAGTGGTTAGACCGCTTTTTAAAATTAGAAAGAGAAACTAACTATCTATCACTGTGACATTTTCATATATACTATTTTATTTAAATTTAAAAGTATTTTAAATATTTTCTCCTTTTTATTTCCTATTAATAACAAATATTGGATATTTACTTAAAATATCATACTGCACGCATTAAACACTCCATACTTGAAGTGTTTTCTTTTTATTTAAAACTTTTGGGATTCACGAATGTATATAATTACGATTTCTTTTAAATGAATATATTTAATCAAATAAAGATTACAATATATTAGAAAATGCTTAAATACGAATACATACTATAAACTGTTATAAACATTTTTTTTTTTAAGTTTAATTTATTATTAAGCGTGCAAAAACATTCTACTATAATATATCCATTTTGCTCTTTACATTATTAATGGTAATCACTAGCCAAATTATTTAAAACCCTATTTCTATATTTTATAATTATTATTTATAAAAACGTTAGTGTTGTTCTGTATGGTTTCATATGTTGGTTTGTCGCGATTGCAGGGTTTGTTTGTATCAGCTTAACTAAGTCTTATTATATAATTATATTTTTGTCTATGTGTCTGCTAATAACATGATCTTAAACATGTCTATTTTTTTAATGTCTCTCTTTTTTTTTCTAAACTACTAACATAGAATATAATCGGTGCGTGGTTGAGTTAATGAGGAATTGGGCATGATTGTGTTGTAATTGTCATAAGATTACAGATGTACCAACTATATTATTTTTTTTAATTTGAAGTTTTCCATAATTTTCCTTTTTAATAATTTTCTTAAATTTCGAATATAGTAGTTATAAGTAAAAGAAATATCATTGTAGGAGCCAAATGTTAACCGCTAGTACATGGACACTGAAGTCAATATATAGATAGATAGATATTTAAGAATAGTTTTTATGTTGTAAATGTCTTTTCCATGAGTTGATTACAATAAATTAACATACGATAAAAATCTACCCGCTTGTTCAAATATACGGGCTTAAGACAAATAGTTGGTACATCTGTATGACGTGTCCGTTGTCGGTCGGGGCTAGTGGGCGTAGTGCGCATGAAGCGCTCCCTGCGCGCGGGGGCGAAGTTCCGTGCGGACCGCCCTGCGCTCTGGTGCTTACTGGCGGGCCGCCTGCCCCTGCTCGTGCTCGTGCCGCGCCCCCCGGCCCCCGCACACCGGGCAGCCCCGCGCGTAGACCTCTGAGCCCCGGGGCTGTAAAGAAGATAGCCTAACATTTCGGAAGGTACTGAATGCCTCGTTTATTATACTGTTGACAGAATATAAATAATATTGATCGTGACAGACACTCATCCCAATTTACTAGTTTTTTTTTGTCAGTTACTATATGATATGGGGATTAACTATTGTAACAAGTATATAATAGCACGTAATAGGAAGATATCTGGCATGTGTATGAGGGAGGGAGAGAGTAATGGTACATACAGAAAGAATATTGGGTCACTGTGAGTGTCGTGTGCACGCAGGCGTGGTGCTGATGCTGCGGTGCGCGCGGCCGCTGTCGCCGCGCTTCCGGGCCGACCGCCCCTTCCTCTTCGCGCTCATGCATGGCCGCAACCAGATCTTCGTTGGAGTGTACCGCGCTAACCAGAACTAAACTCTTCTCTATATACATATAGCATCTTTATCTTGTAAAGTTAAAGATACAGAAATTATTTTAAATTAGGTTTTGTTAGATATTGTTAGCTATAAGGTTATTAGTCGTAGCATTTCGCAATATTTAATATTACATTTTGTATTTAATGTTATTGGCTTTGTTAATTATGCAGAGATTTTTCCTTTACTTAACGTTTCCTTTTTTTCCATTCCGTTACGGTCTCTCCCTCTCAGTGTCTCTATAAAAAATATTCGATAATTAAAAATAGAGTAATATGTCACTAGTTTTCTTTTGTTTAGCCCATTTGTGCTGGAAATGTATAAAATATCGAATAGGATTTTTTTCCTGTAAACTAACTAAAGTAGTAAGAAAAGCGTTTAGTTACGATACTTAATGGATAATGAAATTTAGGATGTATAAACCATATTGCGCCTTATACATATTATAAATTGCTATTTTATAACATAACAGTAGGTCACAAACTAAATTTGCATGGCAATCTACACAATTATCTACGAAATGTTTGATATAATAACACTCAGAATGTTCTTGATAGTAATATAACTATTCTATATGTAATGGACGCACACCGTGTATTAACTAAATATTAAGCTTTGTTTGAAAATAAATATATCGATATAAATAATAGAAATACAAAATATTTAAAAAAAAGTTTAAGGCTCTAATGAATTACACTCTTGTCAAGTCATACTAGCGTTTAGTGTCCCAATAATTTATAATAGTTTAATCTATTAATTTTATTATGAAACTTGGCTGTTGCACTTATTTTAATATGAAAATGATTTTTTTTTTGACATAATTTGCAATACTGTGTCGTTTATACGCTCATCAAGTATTATTTACAACAATATACCTATTTTTATTGCTTTCAAGTTTTCGCTTTTGTATTTCATAATAAATGTTATCTGTAAATTAAATATCATATTACTTTTATCATCACATTATAATGTTGTGTATGTTTGTCTGTATCCTCCTGTCGATGGTCATCAAACAATACCGTGTTTAAATTTTGGTTTGCAGTTATGGCAATCGCATTCTGTTCAGCGATAATAGGCGAGGCACCCGTTAAACGTTTCGTCGCGGACCGCCCCTTCCTCGCCGCGATCGTAGTTGACGACACCCTGTTCTTTATGGCGACGCACCGTGGAAATTAAATATAATTAAAACTCATTCAATGTCGCTTCTTTTTACTCTTTTCTTATTAGGATTTCCCTTTTCTTTCGCACCTGTTTCCTCTAGCTTGAGAAGTATGAATAAAAATATGTTGAAATTTTGTTCATTATAAATAGTTTTTGAAGGTGACAGTTTTGTATTACAGGATCTAGAATGAAATGTCTTACGTCTTTACGGCGACCTGTCGTGAAGCGTTTCCTTGCGGATCGACCGTTTCTCAGCGCGATTACAGTTCATAATATTATTTATTTTACGGCTTTGTTCCGTAAAAAGTAAAAATATATGTTTTTTTTTATATTGGTGAATTTCAAAGATAATATTAGTGCCTTCAACTGATAATGTATGTGTAATGTAACGAGGGAACTCGGTGTGTTTTCATTCCTGTATTTATTGCTACCTCAGCGATTTACTTATATGTTGCACAACTATTTTGTATTACACATATGAAAATATTATATACATACATTTATAAAAAAATCAATATTTTTGTTATTGTTTTTTGTAAAATCTAAATATATATCAATCAATAAAATGTTAATATATTTTTTAAATCTATTCTAGTTTTATTTGTTCCTTGTATTTTAATTATTTTAGCATTCAAATATTTTAATTTTGTGTAAATTGTATTTGACTCTAAAGGTAATTGTTAAAAATCTGTGAAAATAACCAATATTAAAATCAGTACCTTTTTAATACTGAAAGTTGGTAAAGAAAGCTTGAGTTGAGCATTCCCTTTCCATTATCTATGCTCGAAGATAACTATATGTTGTTGGATCCTATATATTGCATATAGGTTATTAAAATATATACTAAAGATATGTGTCGTTTACAGTAATGAAAGTACAAATGTTGTCAATGGACAATGATCTAGAGTTCATAGCTGATCACCCATTCCTATGCGTAATAATATGCAAAAGACTTCCTATGTTTTGGCTTAAATACTTACCGTATAATGATGAATATTTAACAAGGATGTTTTTTCGGGTAAGTATATTAGAATTTTAGCTTAATAGTACTCTACTAGTGGGGCCGTTGTAGTGTACCCCACAATGTGCGACTGTATACGCGACGATTGCTGGTTCGATTCCCACTCAGGGGATGAAATATGTCCATTTCTTTTTTTCTTCCGCTCTTCTCGAGAATTCGACGAAAGTGGGGAACGGAGTGTGTTAACCTTAGGGTACCCTCTACCTACTCTGCTATATGGTGACTGTAGTTAGTGCTGTACATAACAAGTGTTAAAAAACAGTATCATAAGGAGTTAGGCTATAACTGATTAAATATGCGATTATAGGATTAATTACCACTCGAGAGATGTCGACAGCAACAAAATCTGTAGAACGAAATAGTTTGGTGACAGAATATTCTCAGTACCTGCATACCCTACATCAGGAAGTACAACCTCCTTTGGCGAAGTGATTAGTACTCGAGTGGCAGTGGAACCCCATAAATTAGAGCAACTGAACTACATAAGGAAGGAACATAAACATATTTATTTTTATATAAATTATTTAATTTTATATGGAATTAAACATTATATTTCTCTGTTAGCACATTGTATTCATGTAATATGCAAACGAAAATCAAAGATATTCATATTTGTGCCTATTAACTTTTTCTTTTAATAGTCTCATCTATACAGGGGGTGTTTTAATTGTTATCTATAGTGCTATATTATAGTACTTGAATATTTTCTTTTACTACAAGTACCAACTATATTTACTATGTCTATTGAAAACACAGAAAAAAATATTCTACATTAATATTTTTTTTTATATTTTACAATAATACTTTATTTATATTTTTATCTTTAAATATTTCATTTTTTTTTATGTGGATACTTAAACACATATTTCGAGTCGGAATCGAACCTACAACCGTTGCGTTTACCGCCACACTTACACTACTCAAATGTAATTATTATAATTCAATTTGTGAGTACATGTGTATCGATTTATAAAATAAATCATATCATTAAAAAAAGTAGTAAATACGTAAATTCTTTAGTCATGGCTGATGCACACAATAGAATATCATTCAACCATTTCTAAATACAAATGGTGTGTTAACATTGTACGATAATTTTTATTAGGTATAATCATTATCGATTTCAACCGTAAGTACGTAAGAAATATTGGTATCGTAAGCAGGATATTGGTAAACGTATTCTGCATGACTATATATAACAGTTTTATAATAACTCTCAGTTAATGTAGTTGTGTAATATGTTTTCAAAGAAAGTTTAATAAATAATTATATTATCGATTTCTAATAGAACACAAATGTTATTGATATTTGAGCAGCATCAGGTATGACGAGGTGGCACAGATTGGTCCTCACTTTGGGAGTGTTTCAATATCAAATACTCTACTTAGAGTCCAGTGCGAGACCGTGTAAATTTGAAGAGACAATAAAGAATCTGATACTACGAAAATGGATACAGTGGCCAAATGTTTTATCAGATAAGTATCCTAAATCTGACAACAAAGGAGTAGAACCGTCTCCAGCACCATGTAGTCCAGCTTTCCCTCCAGATGCTACAAAAGATATCCTAGATGGAATGTTCAGATTAATTAAACCACACTGGGTGTATTTCGTAACTCCAAAAGTATATAATGTTATAAATATTAAAATATCTAGACAGCAATCTGCCAAAAAGACAAATAATAATAATCAGAATAAGGAAAACACAACTTCAACTCCAAGTCCAACAACAGAAGCAAAATATCATCCAAAAATAATAAGCAATGATACATCGAAAATATCTATTGAGGACTCATTTGCAACATCTTTAAATAAATTTGAGAATCTCTTTTATCAGGTAACATTAATTTTCATAACATATTTAATATTTTAATATAGCATCCATACTGAATCATTTCGTTTCAGTATATTTTTTTCCCGTAAACATATTCTTCTAGTGACAGTCTTTAAAGCCGTTTAACTTATTAATAACAGTTTATAAATAATGATTATATCTTTCTTTTATTACCACGCTTGTTTCGCAGACTTCCGAATTAGATGAGTTTTTTAATGTCAGTTTTTTTCTCCATCTTTTTCCGTTTTGGTTGAACAAACCATACCATAACTTCACGCTGTACCCAGCATACAGCAGGGTAGCTTTACCCTTACCCTATCTTAGTGTTATGACCCTCCGTTCACCATTTTTTCACCTTTTAACATTTTTCCATTTGATTTTTAGAAAAATTTTGACAGATTGACTAAAACAACCCCACCAGATCGACAAGTGAATGGCATCAGTTTCGTTCAATCAGGACTTTTTATATATTTGCTCCTTCTAGCCTTAACCACAGAAGTAGATCCAGCAACCAAAGCGGAAATAGAGAACTTCTTAGCCTTTAAAGGGGAGACCATGGTAACAAATTTATTGTACGTCGCAAGACTAATAATATACGTTACGTCATATAAAGCGAGATTGATTAAACGTTATCAGTGATTTCTGCAATCGTACCTAATTCACAAGCAGGTAGACTAGACCTACTAGATGTATGCAGTATTGCAATTTTTAAGTATTGTTTAAATGAGTAAATTTTAAGGCATTTTATTCTCAGCGTATCCCGCATATAGCGGGATAGGTAGAAGGAACTGAAGTTTCGAGGTGTTGAGTGGCGGAACTCAACGCCGCGCTTTGCTTTGTTATCAGAGCGATGAAATAAAATATTAATAAATAATAAGTCATTCACCCAGAGGGAATCAAACCCACAATCGTCGTGTTTACAGTCACACGCTAGTGACACTGCGGCACGACTCATGGTATGAAACAGACTTGCTTTGAAATTTTCAATTAAAAAAAAATACTTTAAAAAATTGCTTAGATAGTTATTGTATACGCCAGGTATTCCCAATAACTTGTACCTACTTAAGTTGTTACGAAATTTATAACAAATAAATTTTCAAGAATTTACATGACGGCTTCAATTCAATTGATACTCCTCTTAATTTTGATAAATAATATAATATTTTTGTTTTATTAGGATAAATTAAAAACAATAAAAAACATTATATCTCAGCTGCCAACTTCAAATAAAACATTAGAGTTCCGATGGGGATCTCTTTTGTTGGTAAAAGTGGGATTCCCAATTAGCCGCGACTTCGAAGAAGGCGCTGCGAAAACCCTAAACTTAAAAATAAAGCGAATATCAGGAAACGAAACACCGGAACTTTTGAGCTCTACTTTGAACAAAATGGTACTAATTTAACAAATTAACATAAAATTAAATCAGCTTCACGCTATATCCCGCTCACAGCATGGTAGGCAGAGGGAACCCAGTGTTAAGACACTCCGTTCCCCACTTTCTGCCGAATTCTGGCATGGCGTGTTGAGTTGCAGAACTCAATTTAGCAAATAACAGTAAAATATATTATTTTTAAGCTTTATTAACAAACAATTATTTTTAAATAACTTTTAATATTATGATAAATAAAAAAATCTCTTTTAATACAAATGAAATGACGGTGTTAACTTAAATAATGAATTTTAATTATTTAGATAGAGAAAGAATCGCGTGGAACTCTGCGTAACACGTTTGATGAAGACGATTTGGCTGGCCCTGTGTGCTCTATTCTGGTAACTACGGCAAACCTTAGGGCTCGGTGGCGCTCAGCACCCACAGTTCTCAATGGCACCAGAAGATTCTATGACACTAAACATGCTAAAAACTCACGATCCGTTAACATGATAAGAATAAACGACGTCATGAAATACGCTAATATTGCCGAGTGGAATACTGAGGTAACTTCGAGGGTCCATAACCTTTAAATAAAATAGATATATAAATATGTATGTATTTATAACAATTCCAGAAATATTACATTCCATTTTCTGTCACATACCTACCTACCATTACAGCGTTACTCAGAACCAATGCAATACAGCAAGTTTTGTTATAATTAAGTTCTTATTTTTTATAAACCTTACGAGTCTCTAGGTATATAATTAATTATTAAAATTAGATACACAAAGCATATTATAATAAATATGAAAGTGTTAATGATATTGGCAAATTGTATCCAATCGATGGCAATTCGTGGTTTACCAATGTTACTGCTAGAAGCTTCGTCTATATTTTTTTCTTCGTTCAGTTCGTTTGGATCGAATTCTGTAAATATCACGTACTTTCCTGGACTAGAATTTATGATGCGATTTGCGGCCACAATCCATCCCGGGGCAGGCTCTGTACGTTTTCTTAGTGACATCAGTAGAAGTGTTATTAAAATCCCAGCTAACGTTATCACCATAGAATCGCGGATGAATAATAATATAATGGGCGTATCCGAACTAAATTTAGGTATAATATATCCGATTTCAGTTATAAAAACAAAATGTGCAAATAAACTAAAACATACCAGCAATAGTCTGGTGTTATCTCTAATCTCTAAGAGCATGCCCGTCAATGTTAACAACACGATAACTATCGATGGAACCACCACAAGAGCGGCTGGGCCGGCTTCTTCTCTTCGCAATGTGAAAGTATACTTCAACATAGGATAAGTACTATTTGGACAACAGTTATACTTCCCAGGCAATCTTTCGTTATAAACATTTAAAAGCTTCCAACCTGGTCCGTTCTGGTAATCATCAAGGACTATAGGCTTGTGGTTATAAAATGTGAAGTTCACCTGCTCGCCGGTGTGCATCCACGAGCCAAAGTATAGCGTACAATTCTGCACATCGTACGGCCAGCTGCGGAGTGACGTGCGGCAAATTCCCGAATGCGTAAGGTGAGGCACGCAAGTCACCAGCCCGCTGGAGTTCACCAAACAGGTTGTGTAAAACGAATCTGAAGGATACGTGGTTGCATCTGCGTTGAACAAGGCCATGTGCGGTGTCCATATTTCGTGGCTTTCCATTTGTATTTCAGCTATTCCACCATAGTCGCTGGGTACCCAATTCAAATGTTCGTCTTTCCAATTCATTGCCACCCAACTGTGAAGAGTGAATGTTTCTTCCAGAGCATCAAAGCTAAAATATTTCAGGGCGAAGCGTATTTTTACGGTTACAGTGGTTTTGTGATCTTTCACGGGGCGGTAGTTTGAGTCGTATGCACATATCAAGTCGTTATGAAGTTTAGCCTCGTTATGGGCCACTTGTTCTCGTTCTGGCGGACATTCTGCCCAAACGGCTATTATTAATTTAAGGAGGATTATTAGGCAAAAAATACTACCGTAGCGCAACATTGCTAAAGATATAATGAAATAAAATAACACATACGCCCATTATGTGTATAAAAAGAAAATTTGATATACAATACCGCCCCCAATGATAATAACTAAATGTGTTAAATAGTCGAATCTAGTTATTCGATATTTGAGATATTCATGGGATGGTTTGTGGCTCACGTAATGTAAATTTATGATATAATAACGCCTCGGTTGTGGGTTCGATTTACACTCGGGGAAATGAATTATTAGTTATTAATATTGTCATTTCTTCGCTCTGCTAACAAGGCAAAGGCACCGAGTGTCTTAACACTAAGTGCCCTCTGCCATCTCTACTATATGCAGGATAAAGGTGAAGTTGAAAAAAGTATATAATAAAAAAAAATCTGTAATATACTACATAACTTTTTTACCAGTCGTTTTGATAAATTTGATAGAGCATTTTTTTATAGGCCTTAGAAATTAGTTACGCGACACCAGGCTTAACGCTTCTTCTGCTAATGTCTAATAGTAGCTCCTTGAGAGGTTTAGCGGCTAAAATGACGAAAACAAACCCACACGAGATATCTAACAAAATGAGCGAGATGAGGATTTCTGCAATTCTACCACTTTATACACTTCGTATGACATTACTGTTGCCGGGAACACTTCGATCGGTTAGTTGAATATTGTATTTTTGTATGTAGCTATAGGTTAAGAAGCCATCATGGCTTTCGGTTCCCACTCGGGGAGAAAAATATTTAATATTTTCATTCCTTCGCTATGGTAACGTGACACAGCGTGTTGAATTCCTGCACTCAACAAGCAATGCTTCAGAAATTCGGCATTAAGTGGAGAACAGAATGCCTTAATGGAAACGGAGTGTCTTAACACTAGTTCCCAGGTCCCTTCTGCCTACCCTATTATGTGCGGGATAAAGAGTGAAGGTAAAAAAACTTGTTAAGTACGAATCCCTCTACATAAGTTTGGGATAAGGTCAATATGTTAAATATTTTTATAGCTTTCTTTCCCTGGTGTAGTTAAAAAAGAGCAGAACTTATATTTCCAAAATATCTTATCTCAATAGATTTTAATAATAAATTTTGATAGAAATCCAAAGCAATAAGACGAAACTTTGACTTTGAAATAAGCTTCTTTACCATATAAACGTTTAACCAGCACCAATAAATTCTGTTTTACATACAGATGGGGCTAACTCGTTTGTTCGATAATAAAAACGGCACCTGCGACAGGTTGACTGTCTCACACGCCGCTCAACGACTCATGTTTTGGTCGGAAGCGGGTCGTTATGCTTACAAAGATGATGGTATGCTATTAGTATTTTGTTTTTATAAATTTTAAAGTAATATTTGTCAGAATTGTCCATATTATTATTTTTCAGCTTGACGCTGTATCCCACATAGCATGATAGGCAGAGGGAAGCTAGGATCCTAGTGTTTTACAGACACTACGTTCCCATTAAGTCTTCCGTTCTCCACTTTCCTGCAATTCGGAGGCATTGCGTGTGGCGAAATTCAATGCCGCGTTACCAAAGTCACAAAATTAAAATATTTCATTTCCCTAAGTGGAAATCAAATCCACTACCGTCGCGTTTGTAGTCACAGCCTTGTGCCACCAGGCCACGTAGTTGTCTTCTATAATATAATTAATAAGAATAACGATTTCATATGTAATTAGGCCGATGTTTTGTATTGTAATACAATTATTTTTATTTTAAGTATATATTGATTGTATTTAAGAATCACATATCTATATGTGTTTTTATATTAAAATTAAATATGAATTATAGGTCTACAGTGGGACGAAACGCCAGAACGCGAGATAATAGTGAACCGCCCCTATTTATTTTATGTACGATGGAACAATATGACATTAATGAATGGAAATTTTGTATTATAACGTTAGTTATTTCATATAATTAGTATATTAAACTGTCTAGTGTTAGAATTTCTGCCATTTTAGTTCTATAAAGATATTGTAAAATTATATGAATTACCTATATATATTTTCATAAATTACTTATATGGCCAATATGGTATATCTAATATCCGTATTAGCTGACAAACCTAAGAAAATTAAGTTTTTAATCCAAACTTGACTACTTCTTACGTATTTTTTTTGTATGTAATAAAAATAAATAATATGGCTTCTCATTTTTATTTGTAAATCTAGGTTAAATGTAGGTTATTCTGAATGCATTTGGCAAACGAAAACTGTTTACATAACTCCAAGAGACAGAAATAGGTCACAAACTTATGGAGATGTACAATGTAAACTCCATAAAATTGTCACTGTTGATGAGTTTTAAAAATGAAAAAAGCATTACAGCTTATTTGATTTACAAACTTACTTAAATATAAATTATATTTCATCAACCACTCAAATAAAAATGTTTATCTCAGAAATTCAAAACATTGGGTATCGTTTGCATTAAATATGTGATGTGACTGTAAGGTTCTGGGTTCGATTCCCATTCACTCGGGTGAATTAATTATTATTTATTCATATTTTCATTTCTTCAAGTAGGTCAATGTTTTATTTTATCAGAATTAGTTGTTTTATGCCATTATAATATATATGTTTTAATTTAAAGTATTTAATTTTAGTCAAAGATTCATTAATAGACAAATCATTGTTTTCAATTGTCACATTTTAGAACTTCATGGTAAGCAATTAAAAAGTAAAATCGATGCTCTGAATTTAAATTTATTTATTTTCATATTATGGCGACATATATAAACCTAAACGACATAGAAAGCTAAGTTATTTAACAAGAATACACCGACCCTAATCTTATCACCTACTCATAATTCCAAAGTATCACAATAAATACATACATTTATATAAATTTGATTATCATTACAAATCTCAACAAACCGGTTACGAGACAAGTATCTATTTAAATTAAAAAAAAAAAATAACACTTTTAATTAAGATATAATGGATACACACTCAGGCAACCTTGTACATACAGCTTCTCGAGTGTCTAAAGATACTTGGAAGAAGTCCATAACTAATGCAGATATTGAATGGATCTTCTATTTAATTATTCCGAATAGAATTCAGCACGCAGTTTGTATAAATATGCTGTGCTACTTTAAACATGGCTTTCACTATTGTATTAATTAATGGAAAACCTGCATATATTTAAAATCAGCGTCACGCTATATCCCGCACACAGAAGGACATAGCGTGTTGAGTGGCGGAACTCAACGCTGGGCTTTGGCCTTGGTGCCAGAGCAAAGAAATGAAATTATTAATTCATTCCCTCGCGTGGTGATCGAACCCACAACCTCTATATTAAATTTATTCACATTGTATTACAAAGAAAGCTCAGGCATACTTTTTTATATCATTAATAAGTTTGTTAGTGTTTAATTGTTTATTATTTTTACTTTTTATAGATACATTGGAGTTTATATTCAACATAATAATTTTAAAATTTAAAATTCTAATACAAGCATAGGCGGCTAGATCTACTTAAAATAAGCCCATAACGTTAGCAAGTTACAATTATAACAGGCGTGGTTATTATCCTTATAATAAATACATTAAGAATATTATAACAACGACTCGCCCGCCTGTGGAGCTTTCGACTTACGCCGTATGTTTAGTAATGTCGCAAGTGTTCATTTAATTTAAGGGCAAACTTTAGGGTTTAAGCAGCTGACCTGATATTCCCATTGAATAACTAACATAAAATAAGAAAATTAAAAAAAATATAAAACTTTCATCTGAATTTAAATTATAGATTTTGTATGACAGTATTCCAAAATAGTAAATAAGATAAATAATAATCAATTATGATGAAATGGGTTTACAAATGTTATTTATAAATATGAAATAGAAATTGACCATTTGAGAAAATAAAGAATGCAATTTTATCCAATTAATATTTATATGTAAGAAATTTAATACTTGTAGAGCTTTTTAAAATTATTTTATTATATAACTGCCATTTTAAAAAAAAACACCTAAACATGTATTATAAAAAAATACTTGTGCCTTACATAAAAAACATGTATATCATACAATACTTCAAAAATATAAGTAATACTTTAAAAATAAAAGTTAAATACTTCAAAAATATAAGTTAAATTAATTACAAAAAAGAAAAAGAAAAATATATTAAGGGAAACATATTATAATAACTGTAGGCTTACATAAGTAAGAAGCTGCTTGGTGGTAATAAGTAGTCAGTTCCTCATTTCTCTTAACAAATAACTTTAGACTAGCTGTAAACACTTCATGTGTATTTTGGAATACTGCTCCCTGAAAATAAACAAATTTTTAAATTTATACTTTAGCTATACCAATTAATTGAAACTTTGTATACAGTAATAAAGGCGTCGGAATAATTAATGATAGATAAATATTTCGTAATGCAGAAATTTATTTGATTGAAAATCAGGTGTAATTACATTTTAACATGTTCATAAGACAACACTCTTTATAATAAATACTCGTTGACTAGTATCATAACATTAGAATAAGTGTATATGGAATTGTTTATGAGTAAAGCTACATTAAAAATTACAATTTTCTTAAGTAGGTCTAAAAAAATTTCGTCAATTTAAGTGATTAAAAGCATTTCTATTTGTGAAGCTCTTAATATATTACATGGTGAGTTTTTGCTATTGGCTATTGCTGTCAGGAAAGTAAATATTAAATGAATTGAATATGAAAGTAAAAATTTATTGTAAGCCTTTAGTTTTCATGGGCGTATCTAGAGATATTTTCTAGGGGGAGGCCTGGACTCTAGCTTTGAACAGACATGTTCATGTAAATGATATTATTTAATTTTTTATTAATATACTTTCTGGGGTGGGAACGGACCAATACACCCCCTCCCCATTCTTAAGCCCATGGTAGTTATAATCCATGTAATATAAAAAAAGGTTTGCTTTTCTCACATAACATATATAGTCATAATTTATTTATATATGGAACATATTTCATATAGTATATGGTTCACTTAAATTATTATCTTTATAGTTGATGGCTTTTGCAAATCATACAATAAGCATACAATTTCATCACAAAGCAATGCAAGAAGTTTCTCATTTATTGGCTATCTAAAATACAAATACATTTATTTACTCAATTAATGTGACAATATATTTAATAGTGAGTTCAAGTATTGCCAGTGCAGAATAAACTGTGATCAAGTGTGGACAGTGGACAAGTTGTCTAGTCCGGAGGTGGATTTAAAAACCTAATAATACATATTCATATGATAAATTAAAAAAAAAAGAAATACATGGAGACCTTACCTATTACAATTAACATTTTTTTTTATAAATTTAACAGTATCAATAAGCCAGATCCTTAATAATATAATACAATCTGCTACCACCTTATTATAAAACAATTACTGTAAGCTACTTATAAATAAACTTAACATTACATAGTTGAATTAGATTGAGACATTTGAATCATATAAAGGCAAATACAGCAAAATCACTTTTTTTTATGCAAACAGCAGCATATTCAAAATTTTTATTAATGTTTCTGCATAACTAAGTGTTTTTTTTTATACTTTCTAATACTACACATGTGTTATAATATGTTTGTGATGTTCCAATAATATTTGCTAGAAAATTACAGGAAATGTAATGAAAATATGTTATTTAATTTTTCAAATATCAATCTTGACGGAGATTGCTCTATTTGTTTCTATATGATTTACCATTTAACAAAATACTGGACAATTTACAGCTAGCATTCTAATCAATGAATCAAGATTTTTCCCTTAACAATTATATCGTAAGTTAAATTTTGGTCAATACTCAAGACACTGATGAAAGTCTTTCTTTTAGCTGATGATTTTTTTTTAAATATTCTACCACTTCTGTTATAAAAATCTGAATGTGACATTTGGTGTGTATCAAATTGGCAAAAATGGCAAAACATTGACATATTTTTTAACATAAACTTATGAATTAAACTAAAACTCATGATTAATTGTCTTTATATAAAATATATATATATATATAATAAAACACCGGACATTATTAAAAGCGGACAGAAAATTATTAAGTTATTTAAAGACTAATCTGAGAACATCTCGCCAGTCATAACTAACTAGAACTATGAATAAAGTAGGGTAAAAAATAATATTTTGATTATTATTTGCAAATTAAAGTATTACATAATTGAAACAAAAGAAAAAAAAATGCAAAAAAGATGTCATTTAAATATTTTTTAGACATATTTAAAAAAATATTTAAATAAGATCTTTTTTGTAATATTACAAGTCTTGTTGTTTTTATTTTTAATAAAACTGTTTGTTGATATTATTTCATCTTTTTCTACATAATTATCAAGATATATTAAGTTTTTGAAGTATTTGTGAATCTTTGTGAATTAAAGTACACAAATTTTTTAATTTGATGTATTGGAGGTTAATATGACTTAAATGGAAAATCATATTGACACCAATTCCATTAGAACATGAAAAGCATTCATACTTATGAATGTATGTAGTGGTTTTACATTACCATGTAATAAATATTGAAGTCAATTAACTATTTCAATTAAAATTATTAGAGAGGACATAATATTATTTTTAATATAAATAGACAAAGTAAAAATAAGATTTTACAAAACCGTTACAGCTTTATAGCTTTTAAGATAAAAATAAACAATTAGTATTCTTATAAATATTTATTAATCTAATTATGAGTAATAAATGTGTGATATATGCAAACAGTATTCAAATTATTTTTATCATTCATGTAATAAAATTTATTTATTTTCATAAACTACTTGTCAGCAAAGAAAATTTGAGTATGAGAACTCTTAATCTATAGATTAGATAACACCTTATATCACAAAAATGTATTAATCATTTAGGAGTCATAATGATGTATTTGTCTACTAACCTAAATATTTTACTATTTTGAGAATGGTATTATGATTGGACAATAGTATGAAAAAAAAAACCAGATTCTGCCTTTTTGAATGGGAAATGTCATATAAATAAAAAAATAATTTAATATGAAGTATGTAAAGCAATAATTAATTAAAGACTTTGAATTGGCAATGATGATGTTAATGTGAGATTCCATAATTAACCCCACCTGTGTTGAGGCCTGTGTTTTCGGAGACACCCGGAGCCGGCGCCGGCATGGGCATGGCGATAGGTGGCGCTTGCTCCCCTGTAGGACGCCCTTCCCCTCCTGGCTGCATCGTCACCGGCTGAACTCCATCTGAATCATCGCGTTCCAACGTGTGATAGTCACCAGATTCTTCTGGAGGGCGCGGCTTACATTTTCCGCAGCAGCAATTACAACAACAGCATAAACAGCAACAGAAGTAACATCCCGTCAGGATACCACATACGACAAATAGGGCCTTGCACCACGTACTAGTGACAACAAAGTAAGCGTTGACGTTTTCTTCTCCAAATTGCTCGGCTATATACAATCCCAAGGAGCCATAGTTGTCATAGATATTTCTCTTCGTAGCGTCACTTAATATCGTGTGGGCTCTATTCACTTCTTTGAACTTTTCTGCAGCATCTGGATTGTTAGGATTTTTGTCTGGGTGATATTTCAACGCTAGTTTACGGTAACTTTTCTTGACATCATCAGCAGTAGCAGTTTTAGGTACCTGCAGTATTTGATATAGACTATCGCCAGCAGTTGATAATTTTCTTTTATCCATTTTTCCTCCCTATTAATAACCACTCAAAAGATGTCAAAAGGCGTAGTAATAATTACTTACACGCGAAAATCATTAAACCGATTTTATTCACAATCTTCGCCTTCTCCAGGGAATTTACAAGGCGTACAGATAATAATAGTTTCTTCAATGTATAGACCAAAAATTGTAGAAGATTATACGACAGATACAAAATGTATTTAATCATTAATCATATCGCACGGTATTATTATATTATGAAATTAAAATTCACTTGGAAGAGAAGAAGATTCAACAAAAATAACTTAAGTAATTTTTAGTACAATATATTTGTAACCAAGTTATTAAAATATTAAATTCTTAATGGTCGCACGCACTGGCGTACGGGTCAACTCACACTTTGCTTGTTTATTCACAGGCGGAGTCGGAGTTCAATTTCAAATTGACAGATTGCATTCATTTTTGAAAAAAAATCAAACGAAATTAATTTGGCAAATTCACAATGACATCTAAAACGTAGTACCTATGTAATTCTTTATTCTTAATAATTAATTCTAAGACACTGAAGTGTGGTTATTATTATAGTTTAGGCTATGAGTTTCACCATGAGGAACGTTTATGGAATTTTTAGAATTTATGAAAAGCTTCTTAGTAAACGTCCTTATTTAGTACAAGCTATTCAAACGGGTACGTTAATGGCAGCAGGTGATTTTATTTCTCAATATTTTATTGAAAATAAACCTTTAAAAAAAGTGGATTATGAACGAACTGTAAAATTTTCTTCTAT
>JAEBDU010000028.1:146543-182528 GCA_016802625.1 Heliconius numata
GGGCCGACCCGTGACAGGAGTGGAGCGAGCCCCGAGCATCCCGTCAGTTTACAAAAATCAGTTTAATATACTGGTCCCGCGGTGCGGGAACTTTCAGATATTAAGCTGAAAAGAACAGATACTACACTTTGATCTTAGCCAAAAGGCCGAGAAGCGATAAATAAAATTTCAGAAAATTTTGATCGTCATTAAACGCTAGAACATATTGTCAACGTGATTCAGAAAAATCCAAATATGTTCAACTCCATCTATTAGCTGCGCCGTGTAACTGATTTAGGTTCTTCATACCACAATATTTTAATATGCACTTAAGTGCATAATTATAAAATAACAATAGTTCAGTAGAATTTACAGTAACTGGGCTTGTTTTTTTTATTTATATTCCTAAGTATAACAACAAAAGTTTAAATGTAATACCAAGAAAGTGATTTATTTCTCTACAAAAATGATATTAGATACTATGAAAAATACGATTTTTTTGGACCAATCCAGGTCCAAAAAAATCATGTCAAAGTGTATTGCGAACCAGAATATCGATATAAAGTATATAAATGGAACATCCCTGGTACTTTATATTAGCAATTAACATCACTATCTACCGTTAAATATATAAATATATAATAATTTGTGATAAACGGTTATATAATTATAAACTAACATTAGTACTCTTTATTCTGTACTCTATTATCTATGTTTTTTTGATTTTTGGACGGTCAAGGACGAACTTTAGAGGTTAGTTCATTCATAGTTGATAATTGGATTTACAAAAAGAATAAAAGACGAGAATATTCTAGGTAAATCTAAATTATATTACATTATTTAATATCAAATTTCAATTTAGACATGATTGTCTGTAGTTGTTTCAATAATTGGTTACTGGAGTAATTTAAATTATTTGCCTAATATATTTCGAAGTATATATTTATCATTGTATTATTTAAATCTATCAGTTCATGTAAGTTCAATAAATATAACTTATAAAAATTTATTTCACGCTGTAATGTATTTCTATAAATATCATTTCTCTGATTATACGATGTAATTGCACTTCAAAATGTAAGTTTTTATTGAAATATAGGAAATATAGACAAAAATAGCGGTAACGTTTACGTTGAAATTATTATGTAATCAATTGCTTAAGTAGCATTGGTAGAGATAATATATGTGGGTTCTTTAATTAATAAAATATAATAAAATCTTTTCTTTAAGTGGCAAAACGCAACACCCCGTTTTGTTTTACCAGAGCTGTAATATTAAAATAATTTAATTATAAACATTCTTTTAGAGTCCAGGTACTGATTCTACAATCATTTATCACTGTCATCGGTCTCAATAATTCACAATGGAAGATTTTAAATACATATTCACACCACAAATAATATGTATATTGTATTGTCAATTTATTGTTGTATGTTTTAGTAGCACCATGGAAGGCTTAGAATTAATATCATCTAATAAAATATTTGGTGGGCACCAAAAAGTGTACTCACATCAATCTTCAGAATTGCAATGTAAAATGAATTTTTCAATATATTTCCCTCCTCAAGCTGAAGGTGGCGATGTGAAGCTACCTGTTATATTTTATCTCTCAGGCCTCACATGTAATGAACAAAATTTCATTTCAAAATCTGGATTTCAAAGGTAAATAACTTTACTAATATTATAAATGTAAAAGTGTGCATGTGGATGTTTGTTCCACTTTCCTGCAAAAAGTATAGAATTAATTTATATGAAATTTGACAGTAATATAGCTTATACATCACAATAACATGTAGGCTTCAATTTCCTTTGTGTGTTTTCCATACAACGTGACAATGGCAAAATGAATTGTGCTCAACTGGTACGCTCGAAACGCCACCTATCAAGAAATCAATTCAACACGTAGGCTACAGTTTTTGTAAAAAGTTTATGTTATTTGGTTACAATATATTAATAAATTTTACAGAGTGAAGCCACATTTGGGTCCTTGGTAATACGTAATTCAAAAAATGGCCATCAAATATGTATCTTTTCTAACATGTTCATTGCTTATCTATTTACATTTTTCACATTCTATAAATAAACTTTATTTTCATTAAAATTTCCACTTGAAACAGAAATTGACTATAAATGTGATGAGTGGGTGGATAGAAGTTCACTTGTGGAAATGAATTAAAATTATTGTCAGTTTAATAACTTTAAAAGACAATAAGCAACATTGAGTTGCACCGCTGAATACTAATATGTCTTATTTTGTATCTCCGTGTCTCCTAAGGTGTCTCTGAATTAAAATTTTCAATATCAAGCTATTCGTTTAAATGAATCTATAAATAAAATTACTAAAAACTTATAATTTAATATAACATAGCAATTAATCCAATGAAAGTATGACACCTTACTGATAATAGACTGTTATCAATCACCTTTTTAGCTTATTTAAATTGATGTTTTTTTTATAAGATAAATACATATGAATTTTTGTATGTTTCGTACAATTTTATAGGAACTTTATATTGCTAAATAATCAATTATGTAATATATTATTTGCTACACTTTAGACATTAATTGAATAATATAAATTTATAGCTTACTAGCAAAATGTAATACTCTATTATATAAATGTAATAGCTTAGAAAGGCATATATTTATGTTGCAGAATTTAAATCCGCCTGCTTGGAAACTAGCTATAATACTTATAATATCCTATGAAATCTTTAAAGTGTTGTCAAAATTCACATACTTAGTCTGCTAAGTTTATTTTTACAACATGCATAGACGGTGGCTCTATCAGAATCAAAATAAATTTGGTATTGGTAGAGAGGGGAGCTTTGGACAGTAGAAGTGAGCTGTAATCACCATTTAAAGGTCCACCACCTGCCTAACCTACACTTAGCTCACAAGTCACACACACTACTCTGTGCTGGTTATCCTGCAGTACTATTGTGAATTTACAGAATATTATATTAGTGTTTTTCTCTACATATTTTAGATATGCTGCTGAGCATGGTGTTATAGTTGTAGGACCTGATACTTCCCCAAGAGGAGTGAAGATCCCTGGAGATGATGAATCCTGGGATTTTGGAGTGTCTGCTGGTTTTTACCTTGATGCTGCCAGTGATCCATGGTCAAAGAACTATAGAATGGGTAGTTACTTAAATAAAGAATTGTATGACCTAATACTTCAAGCTTTCAGTAATGTTGTTGACCAGAACAGGATAGGAATAATGGGTCATAGGTAGGTAAAAGTGTACATTGATATAAATAGACAATAATTTTTATAATTGATTCTTACTCAAGTTATTATTTGAATGTTTAATAGAAAAAAGACAATAATAAAATGTTTTGTTATTTATCTGATTATTTGTATTTTAGTATGGGTGGACATGGGGCTTTAGTGTCTACTTTGAGAAATCCAGGTTTATATAAATCTGTGAGTGCTTTTGCTCCCATATGTAACCCAAGCAAATGTCCATGGGGTGAGAAGGCATTTACAGGATATTTGGGTGAAGATAAGAATCAATGGGCGGAGTGGGATGCAACAGAGCTTGTTAAGAAATATGACGGTCCTCCACTAACTTTCTTTATTGATCAGGTAAACTATTTACTTCATTTTCTTTTATTCATCTCTCATACCTCAGGTAGGTTTTTAGGACATTTGCTTGTAAAAGTCATTTGCTGTAGCCTCTTTTTTAAAAATATAACTATTCAGGATATTGTAAAAGCTATTCAAAGCAATATTTTTGAATTTTCATTCAAGTTACCAAGTTTTGGCTAAAGACATTTGTATATTGCTGAATCATTTATTTAAATGATATGCTTTAAATATATTTGAAAGTATAATTTTATATATTTGCAAATAAAAAACAAAGTACTTCTATTTAAATAATCATGGAATGGACATTTATTTTCTTTTTATTTAGGAAATTATAAGGCCTGTTCATTTAAAATGAACAGGCCTTCAAGGCCAGTTCAAGTTTTTGCATCTTTTATATATAATTAATTACATGTTATCATTTATCTCCAAAGAGAGTTTTAATGCAAAATGTGTATTCATAGCAAATTGTAACAAAATATTTATTACTTTTTTTTTTTTGGTTCACCTTGTGTACCACATATCGCAGGGTAAACAGAGGTAACCTAGTGCTAAGACACTCTGTTCCCGCTTTCCACCAATTTTCAAGACATTGCGTGTTGAGTAACGGAATTCAACACTGCGCTTATGGAAAATTAAGTGCTTATTTCATTCCAGGGTTCTGCAGATAAATTCTATATTGAAAAGCAATTGCAACCTGAAAACTTAGTAGAAGCCTGCCGCTCTGTCGGTGTTCCTATCATTTTGAACTTGCGCGAGGGCTATGATCATTCCTACTACTACATCTCTACATATATTGGAGAACATTTTGATTTCCATGCAAAAATATTGAAAGCTTAAAAGTAAATTCATCTCAAAATGTCACAGGTGTGTAATGTACAATGAAGTCATATTAAAATATGGGAAAGGAAATAGATTTTTTTCAATTTGTATGTTCTCATTTATATATTGTTTACTGTTACTGTAAAAAATGCATTTATTAGCTATTTTTGTACATATTAAATATTATGTTTTATAATCTATGGGTTTCATTTAAATAAACGTCAAAGTTTGCATTTAATACAATAATATAATCTTTTTAAAAATGTTTTTATACAGAATCTCTAAAATAATTATAACATTTTTCTATGCCATTCCATGAAATAAGCAATTTAAATTATTTTCACATAATAAGTTATCTGGAATCTTTTCTGATGCTGTGGTAATATTGTAGGAACTTATCTCTGTTGCCCCATATGTGCATATGTCCCCAATGGCACCACAGCCTAAAAGTTAAATTAGTGATTTAACAATTTAAAAATGGTTTAATTTAGATATACTATATATTAATGAATGATTGCATAAAGACAATCTTGGCTTAATTTTCAGTCTTTGATATAATGTATACTTACATTCCAAATATGGCCCCTCCAAGATGAGCCGCATGGTCAAAGAATTTCCATCCAAGAATAACTCCAGCAAGGTCCATGCTCATTATTACTTTTATAGCCTAGAAGTAAGAATATACTTTCAATGTATAATTTCTAGTATCATATATTTTCCGTATAAATTAGTGACAATATATACCATACTTAATTTTTCTTGCAAATTCGACACTGTGTAACTTAATACTGTATATTGGTTACTAGGATGGGCAGATTAACATGATTTAAAAAAAAATATTAATGGGAATATTAGGGATATAGGGGATATTAGGGATTTAACCACATTTAGTCCACAATCATTGTGTTAGATATTATACCACCACAAGTATCTCAATATTAATATTAAATAAATAATTCATTTTTTATTGCCTAAATTAAAAAAAAACAAATGTTAAATAAGGTTACTTACATTACCAGCCGCAAAAGTATACATTGGAAGGAATATTATGCTTAGTCTGGTGTCAGGATACTGCATACATACATAAGATAATACTGCCATAATTGCTCCTGACTGCAAAATGAAAAGATGTATTTTATATATACCTAAGCAAATAAAATCATATTTTCAGAATTACTAATATTGAATAAAATAGTGGATAATTTATAATTTACTAAAATAATAAGAGTTTATTCTTACTGCACCAAGACTGAGGCCAGGTTGATTCAGCATCACTTTGTAAAAGAAACTAGCAAAACTACTTATAACTCCTGCACTCAGATACATAGCAACAAACTGTTCCTTTCCCAATGAAGTCACTGCAGCTATTAAAATAAATAAAAAACTATTGAAACATATATATTAACATGTTAATATTTTATAGGTGAGTAGAGACAATTTATAGAAAATTTAATAAAAAGTTTATAGAAAATTTGGCAAATTATTAACTACTACTGTCCATATTCAGTGTAAACTCCAGAACTGGAGCAGAGAAAATACTGTGGATTTTACTTGTTTTAGACAGTAACTTTAGATGTACCAATTAAATTGTTCTTCTGGTTCTTCTCAGGTCTGAGGCATTAACTTTAGTGAACTGGTGGTGGATCAAAAAATGTAGTATGTAACTTTTAAATACAATTATTTGACTTTGACTTTATATTGGTTATTCCACTAACAAAAGGTTGTGAGGTAATTAAGTATAAATTGTCCAAAAACATTACCTGGCATGAAGCTATATAAAACGTACATGTTGGCAGCTAAATGCAATGTTGAATAGTGGCTAAAGGTAGATAGAACCATTGGCAGACATTTTGCTCCTGTAAATATTACATGCATTTAGCATACAAATATTTAAATTATTTAACATGAAAAAATAAGACTATACTTTTATACCACAGTTAAAAATATAAATATATCAACATACTGCCTGAAGGATTTGAGCAGAAATATTTAACCATAAATGGCTGAAAAGGCCTGATTTTCCAAGCACCAAATACTAATACATTCAGTGCTAAGATAGGATAAAAAACCTTTTCACTTTCTCTAAGAGAGTTCCACCATCTTCTTATTGAGCCTGATTCTGATTGCTGAAAATATAATTTTTGGTCAACATTTTGTTTTAATTCATGTTTTATAGATATTAAAAAAGCTGCTTCAAGGTTTATCGTGCATAGCAGAGTAGGCAAAGAGAACCTAATGTTAGATACTTTTTCCCACTCTCTGTCCAATTTTTAATACAGCCATATCAACACAATACTTTCAACCATAGCAGACAAATGATAATAATTTAAATATAATGAAACTCTAACTATTATGTTTACATTTAGATACTGCTGCTGTCTGTTGGTTTATAAATAATAATTAAATATATACAATGTACTAACAAAAGGTGAAGTTATCCTCTTCTGATGTGAATTTAACCAAGTGCCAGGTCTTTTTAGAAATGAAGTGGCATGAGAACGTAAATTTTCATATTCCCAGATTACACAGCCAGCCAGACTTAATGATGACACCTACAATAAAATTACTATTTTACTTTTAATAAGTTGAGCAATATAAACTGAAACAATAATAATCTTATATTGCTGTGTAGGTACTTTTATTAAATTAGTTAATCAATTTTACATTTTTAAATATAAATTATTATAAAAAAGATACATTTAAAAATATAAAAAAACCACTCTTCCGAGGGCGGGACAAGGGTCCAAGCCATCGGTGGCTAGGGCTCCAGAGAGAGGAACCTCCGCACAATATGTGCTGTCTCAAGTAATACTGCCTTCTGTATCCGGTTCTTGATCCAACAGCTAAGCGATAGCCTCTTAAGGTGTTGGTCAAGGCTTTTCGCTATTAAACCGTTAACCGAAAACACTATCGGCACAATGATAGTCGCATTGACATCCCACATGGCAGTAATCTCATGGGCTAGGTCCAAATATTTAGATTGTTTTTCTTTTTCGGCCTTCACGAGATTGTCATCATGTAGGATAGTAAAGTCAACAATCACTGCACGGCGCGCCACTCGCCACTTATATTGCTTATTATTACTTTTATGTTACATTATACAGGGTGGAAGAGGCAGCGCTTCTTTTATTGAAACTGCATATAGGGTAATATATTTCAAACCCACACCTAAGAAATTAATCAAGGTAACTCAACAGTTTGGACGTAGGATTTTTTTTTCATT
Source organism: Heliconius numata (assembly GCA_016802625.1). Lineage (NCBI taxonomy): Eukaryota > Metazoa > Arthropoda > Insecta > Lepidoptera > Nymphalidae > Heliconius > Heliconius numata. The sequence continues at coordinate 154,160 of JAEBDU010000028.1, forward strand.
TCACGATTTTTATCCATACCTGTATTTCGTGTCACGCACACATACGTGTGCGACGTTTCCAATTTGACAGGTGTGTGCGTGCCTATGTTATACTTTACAAATGGCGTTTTATTTTAAAACGATAATTTTATTATTTATTTTGTTTGAAAAAATAACTTTTTCATTTTTGGGAATTTTTTTTTTTCCGAATTAAATTAGGCTTTTATAGTGTAGTTAAAACTGTCGTTTCATTTAAAGTGGTGCTGACAATTCCACCCTGTATATTTTCCATTGTGTATATATATTATAGTAAAATATGAATATATTATTTACCCCAACTGTGAACAATAAGGGTTTTACTAAATTTCGTGCATGTAAAGGCCCTGAGTCCACATGAATTTCTAAGGGGTTAGGAGGTTCTGGATTGGGTCTTCGACCGCCGCGACGTGTGCTATGAATTGCATTACGTACTTGAACTCGAACACTGTTTAAATTAGTCACTTTTGGCTGGAACAGTGATGAATTGCTGAAAATAAAAGTGGTTAAATTAAAAAAATATTACACAATTATAATTTAAACATACATAATATTATGGCTGAGATAAATAGATAAGCTGTAACTAATTCTTCTACTCTTAACTCAAAAAAATATATAAATATATTTTTTATGTCTTATAGTTTACATATAATATAATTACCAAATAGTCAATTCCGCTGCCGACCTGACATTTCTACAAAACATATTATTATTGTGTTGGACAATATTTTTCTATATTACATATACATTATTTGGTATTATTGCAATAATTTTGATAACCTATTTGGATTTATTTTTAATTCATTCTGACATTTGTAATTTGACAGCTGTCACTGTAGTGTGTATATGTGTAATCTCCTGTAGCAATAGGTTTTGGCATGTGCAATAAAAGTTGCTATCTTTTGTTACGTTTCGAAACGTGGAGTGCGTTTAACAATGACAAATATTTAAAAATATAAAATAGTTCACACTTCATATAAAATTTTAAATATTCTTCATTTAAAAAAGCCGGCACTTTTATGTTAAAAAAATTTAGCTAAATGATTAAAAGTAAAAAAATTTTATATAACACTAGTGGACGCGCGCAGCTTCGCCTGCTTATTTGCACCCTTAGTGGTAAATTCTAAAAAACCACGAAACATGTGTTCAAAGAAATATTTTTAAGAGTCTGAATTATTTTTTTTATAAAAATCGGTGGCGATTTAAAGATTATTCCATACAAACTTTCAATCCATATTTCATCACCACCAGTGTTCGTACGTATAGCTGTATATGTTGTCATATAAATAAAAAAATCTCCGATCACATGGCGCACCCTATATAACAGGGTAGACAGAAACAGCCTTGTGTTAAGACACATCATGCGCGTTGAGAGACGTAACTCAACGCCGAGTTTTTGCCTTGGTGCCAGAGCGAAGAAATTAAAATATTAATAAATAACAATTCATCCTACATTGGAGATCGAGTCCACAACCGTCGCGTTACAGTCACACTCTTCTGCCCCTGCGCCACGACGATCTCAACGTGTCCCCGTATGCTATCATAGTACGATCTCATAGATCGTTCAAATATACTTACTATATGAATCCATAAAATATATTTTGCCAAATGAATTCCCAGGCACCACTGTAATTTAGAAGTTTCATGCTGAAGTCACACTATCATGTATTTGACTTTAAAAGTTTACCAGAGGCCGACCTCGTTACAAAGACTTGTGATTGTCGACTCGTAATTTCCGAGCAGAATCATGATTCAAGATAGAGTGATATTTCCATATGTAAAATTTTCTTTGATGATTTTGAATTAATTTTGAATTTGACTTACTTCTTACATCAACTTTTTTTCATTTTTAAAATAGACACGCACCAAATTATAGCACCTACCTATTCTGATTTTTAATTAAGTAGCTATTATTATTTATTTTTTTATAACAGGATTGCTTTTCCCTTGATTTGGGCAGTGAGTTTAGAGAAAAACGAAAGACATGAATTTTGAGGGCACCCTCTTTTTTGATTAGCTTTACGTTGTCCCGCATATAGTTGGATAGGCAGAGGGAACCTTGTGTTAAGACACTCTGTTCTCATTAGTGCACTTCCGCTCTCCACTTTATGCCGAATTCTGGAGGAATTGAGTGTTGATTTGGAATACAACGCCGCATTTTACCTCCACACACTAGTGTTAATTTGCCGTTCGTGGCCCCGGGGTACAAACGTGTCAAAGGCTCTTAGATTCGCACGGTTGTAGGTTCAATTCTTATTCGAGGGATGTTTTTTTAAAGTTGTAGTTTCAATTCTTACTTGGGGGAAAGATATATATATTTTTTTATTTCCTCGCTCTGATAAAGAGGCAAAGTGCTGCGTTGATTTCTGCCACTCTACACGTAACGCCTTGAGAATTCGGTAGAAAGTGGAGAAGAGATGTCTTAATAGGAACGGAGTGTCTTAACACTGCCATCTGCCTGCCCTGCTATGTACGAGATACAGCGTGAAACAAAAAAAGAAAAGATTAACTTCAATACTTAAGGTATATTAGGGGATGAATTATGTGTTATTACGTATACAAATAGAATCGAAAAAAATTGTGTAAATGACGACCGCAATCGTATAGAATAACTGTGGTAAGAGTATTACCAGCTTGTATTTAATAAACATATTTTTAAGGCTTTACGTATATAGCAAATGGACTTTGAAGATTAAGCAAATTATACATCTAGTACTTGCAATTATTGATTAGAAAATTAGATTAAAAGTACAATATGTCGTTTCGCAAGAAATCCAAGGTCAAATTTTGTAGATAACATTCACGATGGACCATAAACTTGTTATAACGTCTAGTGTTCAAAAAGCTTGTTTCCAGGGGGTCCCTTGTAAATACCCATGCCTATGGTTTTACAATAATGTAGAGGGCGAAGGGGGGTCGCAGAAGTGGGGTGGCGGTCCGCGCATGCTCCATTCAGACGAAGAGATGGGGCGACCCTCGGTAACTTCAGTGTATAGCTGAGAGATTCAAGGCGACTGGCCTTGCTTATTTCATAATTTCTAAATCTTAGGACCATAAAATCCTACAATTTCAAAAAGTAAGTCTCTTGTGTATTTCTTAATTAAAAAATGTGATTCTTTGTTAGTTATTTCAATATAAATTTACTTTGGGACTAGAATGAAGTCGTTGTTAATAATTAATAGATACCTAGAAGTATCTACTAGTATTTCGGTAGTCTAAGACATGTGTGGGGAAGTTTTGTTAGGTACCGTTGTTCTATTGAATTTTCTACTATAATTGATACTGTTTTGAGCGCGAAATGTATTTGAATGGCGTCGACAAATCAATATCATAAAACCATGTGGTATTATTAAGATAGTACTGCATGTCAAACAACGTTTCAAAATTTATAAGAACTAAAGAGAAACAGCTTCCTATATGAGTGTATTATAAATTTTAGGTACTATACGTAAATAATAACTAAAAAAGTCGTTAGTTAATTGCGTCGTATGGTGTAATAGTATGTAATGAATAGATTTAATTAAGTCTTATAAGAATGAAGAAAGAATATAACGTTTATTTTCAGAAATGAAGCCAAACTTATTAAAGCCACATCATCTCCAAGAACAACTTTATAAAAACTTTACATTGTGACGCACAATTTCGTAATTTCAATCAATATTGTTACTAATGTTTTAAATAATCTTTATTATAAATAATTTAAATAAATTTTGTTTAAGTATATATATATAACTTGCTGTAAAATTTTTCTATGTTACGTATTTTTATATGGAAAGATGATTTTGACGGTTTGAATTGATAAGGATTTGATACCGTGAAATTAGTTTTACTTTCGAAGCAAAGCAAAGCTTATTTGTTAACTATATTTAGTTGCAAACATTAGGTGCTAGTAAATGTTAAATAATATATAAAAACCAATGTCAAAAACTTAGTAGAGATGGAACCGTATGCGAGCGAGTTGTTTTGGTTGGTGGTATGTGGTTTTGTGGTGGCTTTTATTTTGGCTTTTGGTATCGGCGCTAACGACGTTGCTAACTCCTTCGGCACCAGCGTCGGCTCTAAAGTGCTGACTCTGACACAGGCGTGCATATTAGCTACCATTTTTGAAATTGCTGGAGCTGTTCTGATAGGTAAGATGAGTTTTGTTTACTTTGGTACGTACCTACAGTATGGTCAACAAGTCGCCAAGGAGTCATGTTTTCATAAGGAGTTATGAAAACATGACTCCTTGGCGATTATGTTTTCATAAGGAGTTCATAAGGAGTTATAGGTAGTTTTCTAAAATTATACGAAATGTTCACTCGGGAAGAAAATATTTAAAAGTATTCAGAATTGAAGATATTTTTTGCATTTAAAACTGAATTGGAAGGAACATTAAATAACTAAAATAAATTATTAACACAAAAACCTTCTTCAATAACAATTACAATTTCATATATTTATTTAAAAAACTCAAGGTTACAAGGTGTCAGATACTATGAGGAAAGGTATTCTGGACGTATCATTATACGCTGATGGAGGAGAAAAGCTGCTTGCGGCGGGCTGCCTCGCGGCTCTGATAGCTGGGGCCACCTGGTTGATCCTGGCTACGGCACTACGACTGCCAGTATCGGGAACTCATTCGGTAGTGGGAGCGACTGTGGGTTTTACACTGACAGCTAAAGGTCCAGTTGGTGTTCGTTGGTCAACTTTGGGTGCGATTGGTAAGTTCGTTTTTTAACACTTTTAAAGTATTATTTCACTCTTAGGAGGCTAGTTATTTTAGTGAGCCAATCCCGCATAAAACAGAGTGGGTAAAGAGAACCTAGTGTTAAGACATTCTGTCGAATTTTGGAGAATTTGTGCGTTTAATGGCGGAACTCAACGCCGAGCCGAGCAGAGCGAAAAAAATGAACATTTTAAATAATTCGTTTCCTTGGGTGGGAATCAAACCCACAACCGTCGAGCTTATACCTCACCCCAACCAATAACAGAGTCTGATGACAATGTAATACTTAAATTATATTTTTAGTTTCGGTTAGCATGTCTTCTTACTATGAACTATTTCGATATAAGTAAGCGAATTTTCACATTATATCTACTTAAAAGTACTCAAAACTGTTAAATATTTACATTATATGCCATTTGATACTATTTATTACAGTTTTGTCGTGGTTTATCTCTCCTGCGTTGAGCGGTGCTGTGTCAGCGATACTGTACTGGTTGGTACGAAGGTTCATACTCCGTGCATCGCAGCCTCTGACTGCGGGTCTGCAAGCGTTGCCTTTCTTCTATGGAGCCACGATCGCCATTAATGTTATCAGTGTGGTTCTTGACGGCCCTAAACGTAAGTTAAACATGATTTAATTGCCTACTAAATATTCTCTCCCAATTGTTGAGTTTTGGTTTAAAAATTTAGTTTCAGTTTCACGCTGAATCCCGCATATAGCAAGGTAAGCACTGGGAGTGGGAACCTAGTGATAAGATACTCTGTTCCCCACTTTCAATAGACAGAAGTCAACGCCGCGCCTTGACTTGTTACTATAGCGAAGAAATGAATTTATTAATAAATAACAATTCATTTCCCCGAGTGGGAATCGAACCCACAACCGTTGCGTTAAAAGTCACACACTTTGGTCACTGCGCTACAACAGTCTCGTCTGGATTTATAATGGATAATTATTATGTTGTTAAATGAGATGCTATAATAGTAAATTTTGTAATAATTAGGTATATTTTTCAGTATTAGCAATGGATAAAATTCCGTTGTGGATAGCACTGGCCGGTTCTATGGCTCTGGGTGCATTTGGAGCCATATGTGTCCGCGCCTTCCTCGTGCCGTATTACCGCCGCCATCTTGCATCACCGCCGGTAAATTTTACCCTTGGACTATCAAATGGTAAGGTTCTTGAATACTTATTAATCGTAATTCATAAGTAATAATTAAAATTTAATAATTCAGATACCTATATAATAACAATTATTTGAAGGGCTTTTAACGTATAATTTTTTCTATATGGCTACATACTGATATGATAATTAATTAAATATAGATAACCAAACACATCCCTTTTGGTAATATTAAATAAATACTTTAATAATATTTATGTAATAAATATATTACGCACAATTTCAGAAACAACTCCTGCCAATACACCAACGCATATTAAAAATAGTATTCCTCAACGTCCAACTTCACTACTGTCTGAGGACGGTAAACTCTTAGAAGCAATCGCTGAGAGCGCAGAAATGGTGACCTTAAGCGATGCAGACAAGTGTTCCGTTGGTGTCAAGGAGCTCAACGCCAGGAACAGAGCCCTCCTAGCTACAATGGATGATTGCAGTATACTTTCTAGAAGCCTAAGCCCACCAAACAAGTCTAGATTGCAACTAATCGATGCAGATCCACAAATAAATACTCTTAAATATATAGATGAGACGTTAAGTTGCTGCAAAAGCCTGGATTCAGCTCAGTTAGTGGGAATGGGGGAGAGTTATGATTCGAAGAATGGATTTTTAGGGGATTCCTGCGATACTATCGCTCGTGGTGAACTTGGAAGACTGTCAGCTTTAAGAGGTCAACCAGCTGTTGTTGAATTTGATACACCTCCTCCTAGATTGGACAAGGTACAAATTTGATATAGTTGGGTTTTTATTATATTATCTCCTAATAAATAAACTTTGTATGTAATTTGTTCCTTATGAATAAGTATGAAACTGTAAATTGTATTAAAAAGTAAATGGAAATAATAACAACTATTTATATACAATTTTAAATAATAAATAAAAACTATAACATGCTCAACCAAATTGATTTGTATTAAATTTTTAGCATCTAATTTAATATAACAATACAAAAATGGGTTTTATGTCAAGGCGCAAGGGCGCAAGAGTACATTTGCAACGGTTTTTGGGTCAATTCCTACTCGCGGGAATAAAGTACACTCGCTTGTGATTGTGACGCCCTGTATTTTCCATAAAAACCCATCTAAACATATGGTAATTATTCCAGGGTCCTGAAGTCGGCAGTGCATGGAGTATAGAATGCGACATGCGCAACACCCGGCTGGCCGCCATCACGCCCAACTCGAGCGCAGCGCCCCTGCTGCGCGGCGCCAGTCCCGCGCCCCCCGCGCCCTTGCCGCCGCCGCCTCCCGACACCCTGCGCCTGTTCTCCTTCCTCCAGGTCCTCACTGCCACGTTTGGTGCTTTTGCGCACGGAGGAAATGATGTCAGGTTGGAATACGAATTAAGCTTGTTTTAAAGAGTTTTAGTAGAAATTATTTGTTAACTTCTACGGGCTAGCGATCTGCGGGCGCACGCCCGTCGCACGGACATTCACACGCTAGTGCTCTTGCGCTACAACAACTCAAAATAAACGAAATAATATATAATTAAAGCCTTTTTGAATGATTTCATTCCCAATAAAAAAACCACCATAAATTCCAGTAACGCAATCGGACCTCTGGTGGCCCTTTGGCTGCTGTACTCAGAGGGGGGTGCGCACGCCCGCGCGGAGACCCCCCTCGCCATCCTCGTGTTTGGGGGCGTCGGCATCGCGCTGGGGCTCTGGTTGTGGGGTAGACGAGTCATTCGCACTGTTGGCGAAGACCTTACCAGCATTACACCTGATACGTGAGTTTTGTATACCTTGTTTTAACATTACGCTCTATCCTGGATGTAGCAGGGTAGGCAGAGGGAATCTAGTGCAGTGACACTCCGTCCCTCACGCACAGTCCAATTTTAGACCTTGTGTTGTGTTTTAATACCATAGCGAAGATATGAAAATATCCCACAACTGTCGGCGTTTACGGTCAGACTTTGTGATTCGTGGAATGAATTATTTTCATTTCCTCGGTCTTATCGTCATACTGCATTACCAAAAAAAATATTTTTTAAATATAATTTAAGGTACTCGGTTTATAAGTCCCTTAGACATATTTATGAAAATTCTTTTGCTTGGAATTCCAGGGGATTTACCATCGAGCTTGGTGCAGCAGTCACTGTGTTAGTAGCGAGTAAAGCTGGCCTTCCGATTTCCACCACACATTGCAAAGTTGGTTCCGTTGTTTGCGTCGGATACTTCTCCGATAAGAAGGTTGATTGGAGTCTGTTCAGGTTAGTACAATTTATAAACATTTTTTAACAAAATGTATTATATATGCAAACGTATTGAAATGTGTGCTTTTTTAATATATTTTTGGCATCTTCATTCAATCGTAATTGTAAAAAATATTGAAGGTAATAAATAACATAATATAATATAAAACGAATTAGATTTTTTTCTTACTTGATTTTTTTTCCCGAGTAAACAATGCACAAAAATTCAGAAAGCATTATTACGGGGAAGTCCCATCTCTTCGACCATAATATGTATTCATATTTTTCTTTGTATATATTCTGGAACCGAGTAATTACAATGTTATCCTTACATAACATTAAACATACTCGGTTCATTTTAGTAAGTTTCATATCTGTTTTTATATTATTACAGGAATATAATTTTCGCGTGGGTAGTGACTGTTCCTGCCGTGGCAGCAATGGCGGCGCTTGCCATGTTGACTTTAGAAGCGTTTGTTGTTTAAATCGGTTAAACGGGCATCGAGGATTATTTTATCATATTAAACGATTAAGTAAGTGCAGAAAACAGAGGAAAGCAGTTAATAAGGTCTAGACACAAAAAAATTACATTCTGTCTTTTTAGAGCTAAAAAGATTTTGTAGTGATTTTACTATTGAATAACTATTTGCTTGTTATTGTAAAATTGAAACAGGAATTGTTAAATGTCAATATAGATTATAGAACAAGCCATTGGTACATTTTGTAGATCTAAGTTTTGAAATAAAAAACAGCATATTAATTTATCATCAAATGTTATGGTATATGTAGGTAATATAAATATGTGGTAATTTTTTCCAAGATCCATGTAATAGAGGTCCATCCCAATGATGTGAATGTCTTATTCATTTTCTAGCCATAAACATAGCCGGGATTAATGCCAGGAAGAAGAAACAGAATTGTGTTGGAAATATATTTTTTGAAATATTATTAGTAGTCTGCACCGACTTAAAAATCACTATATTAGAATATTTAGACTTTTCCCCCGCTTACGTAGCTCTCTATTATTCGAATAGTCGATTGTAAATATTCAAGCTCAATGCGCATGAGTCATCTAATAATTTATAGTAGGCGTTCAGTTAAAAAATAATATTTTATTTATTTTCTTCATTTTAGTTTTACTTAAAATAGTAAATAATTAAAACTGTAAAAATAAGCTGTTTGAAATTGGTCATTAGCCAATGTTGAGTTGTTTTAATTTATATGATTACTTATCTGTACGTAATACTCAAAATATATATAATTTAGCGGGAAATCTGACACTTGTACTTCAATATATATTTTTTTAATTCACGCTGTAAGCTACACATCGCAGGCAGAGGAAACCTTTTCGTTCTCCACTTTCCATCGAACTTTTGAGCAATTGGGTTGAATTATAGAACTCAACGCCGTTCGCTACCAGAGCGAAGAAACTAAAACATTATACATTTCATTCTCTCGAATAGGAATTGAACCCATAACCATCGCGCTTACAGCTTCCAAATTTACATTAGTCTTTCTAAACACTGTTAAATATATGTATTATTTACTACATATATCTAAGTATTAAGTATAATATTAATAAAAATATCATGTGTTCTCTTTATAAATGAAGTTAATTCTTACTCTTAAATAATTATACAACCAAGTACGACCTGGGTCCACTGTGTATATTTTTTAATATTGCATAATTTTATGAATATCCCAAAATATATAGGTATATTCTTCGTATCTGTTTACAAAATGCATAAGTTTTACACCTTCACCGCTCAATTTATTAATTCCTACTTTATTAAATTTACAATTTAGAAAATATTATCAATTAATAATCTCACAATACCCATTAGTTTTTTTTTAATTTTGTGCTAATATATAACTTTGAATAAATTTAATAAATATATTTTGTAAAATGTCAGTATAGACTACACTCAATGGAGTATGATATAAATGTGTATTTGTTACAGTACATAAACGTAATATTTGATGTTGTCAACTAGATTTAAAAATTCCATAAGCATAGTATTAAATATTAATTAAAATATTTCTTTACCGACTTCCTTATCTATAGTTGCAAATTTTTTTTTCACGCGTTTCTTGCTAAGTGTTAAGTGTGAGTTTAGTGTTAAGATAGACAGACAGACTCCACTACCCTCTTTCCGCCGAATTATGAACACATTGTATGTTGGGTGGCGGAACTCAACGCTGTGCTTTGTATCGACACTAGAGCAGAAATTTAAATATTAAACATTCATTCCTCGATCGGGAAATGAAACCACAATTCTCGCGTTTACAAGTCACAAAGTCCTCCACGACTGGCCTTGTAAAGAAACAATATTGCAGAGATTGTAAATGGTTTTAGTTAGCTATAGGTACAACTACACTTTTCCTCATTTGTTCTTAATTTTGCTTAGCAGACAATTTGTTCTTATATATTTTTGTATTACTTAGCTATATCTTTTAAATTGTATGATAATATACTTAACTATAAACAGTAATACGTCACAATTCAATTTATGTAGTGTGTCTTAAAGGAGAAAAGAAGTCTCTGACGACTGATGGTAGGTTGATATTTATGCGTGGGATTACTATAATCTCACAAACCTCGGAATCAGAAGAAGTAGAATTCTTACTAAACGCAGGGCAGGCTTCGATATTAGGTGCTATAATTAAATGAACAAAAATATTAAAGCGATATAAAAATCACTTCATTATCAATTGTACCTACTTAAAAAGGGAAATTTATCTATATTCTCTATTATAGTAGTCTAAACACTAAGTCACAATGGACTGACCCTTCCCTTTCTTTGATGGTAGCTGGTGTTGGTGGGTTTCTGTACGTAACTTAAAAATATATGTACAGTATTAAATCTCTCGTCAATTTAAGTATATAGCAACATATACTACATGCCATCGATTGTATAATTCAACTTATTGTTAAATAAAACAAATAGATTAAACATTTCTTTTATTTGACCCTATAACTGTTCAACTCATGCTGGAGTATTCAAAGGTATGTTATCTAAGTTATAGGCATTCATTTTGTCCCATTTCTCGAAACTATTATAGACTAAATTAATGGTGAACTTTGGACAATTTGACATGATTATTTTTTAAGTTTCGCAATATAGATTCCAATCAAGTAATCTCTTCTTTTTATTATTATTTGACAAATTCCGGTCGCATATAAAACAATATGAAAAATAAAATAAACCAAAACCAATATCATATATAAAAATATTTATTCTCTTTCTAAACTAGCAAGCAAGCAATTATTATTTTTTTATCTGAGAATAAGATAAAGAGCGACGTCCCACAATGCCTTAAAAATGGATCGATAAATGGGGCACGGAGTGATTTAATATCTCAATATTGTGATCGCATTCGTAACACTAAATACTATAACTAAACTTAACATAAATATTTATTCAAGCTACATATTGATTGGTCAACGCGCGCAATAACCTCGACCGTCGCACGGCGCCCGCCTCGCGTTGTATGTCCTCGCTGTTGTTGGCGTTGAGCTCGAGCGCGCCGGCCGCCCGCACTGCGCGCGCTCGCCTCCCGCCCTCCCCGCGCCGCGCGTGCATCGCCACCGCCACCTCGAGCAGCGTGCCATCCCACAGGCACGCGTAGTATCCGTCCATGGCGTCCGCCGCGTTACATGTCTGTGTATAAATAATAATAATATATATTAGTTTGTGCTCTAGTGTGTGTGCGCACTCTAGGACAGAGAGCAGTCCTCTGTATCCCACACACAACAGGGTATGCAGAGGAAAAATAATGTTAAGACACACCGTTCCCCATTTTCCATCTAAATCTAGACGCATGGTGTGCTGAGTGGCGGAACTCAATGCCGCGGTTTGCCTCGACACCAGTGCGAAGAAATGGTAATATAAATTTAGATAAGTATTACATTCCCTCAAGTGGGAAACAAAGCCACAATCAGTCGCTCCTACAGTCACATTTTGTGTCACTGCGCCACGACTGGCCTCCATACAACCGTGTATACAACCTTAATCTACTTAAACCCTACCTTCTCAGCCAAACATTTGAAAGCCGTCACATAATCAGGTTCCTCAGGCAACTGACAGAGGGCCACTGCCTGGGTAGGCGCGGCGAGGGCCTGACAGCATCTGGCAGCTCTCCGTGCCAGACTGCCTTCATCAGGTGATCGTTTGGCAAAGTGCCAAGTAGCAGCCGTTAAAGCGCATAAGTAGCGACGTAGGGCCGCTGCCCAACGACCACTTGCCATTTCTACGTCGCCGTATAAACGAAGCCTAAAAATGTAGATTTACTTATTAATGATTTTATATTAGGTATATATTTTTATAATCTTTAAAGTGGTAATCCACACACTCGATAAAGAAATGATTATTATATATATTTGAATCTCATCGGGACTCGAACCTGCGTCTCTTAGAAACGTATGAAACTACGCCGAAATTTTATACGCTTGCCACATTCAAAAATTTATAGAGATTGATGATATATTAAAAAATATTGGAATTATAAATTTTATCGATTCAACCGTTTTCTTTCAACCTGCGCCAGACTCTCAGTGGTTTATGCGCAAAAAATAAAAATAAAAAAATTTTACTTACCATGAGGTGTTATAGGGATAAAGTTTCAAACTCCTTTCTAGTAAATCTGTCAAAGACTCCAATACTTGTTTAATATTATAATTATTTATGTTGGAAATGTTCGAAGGCCATAAGCTTGTATATTCTACCACTAGTTCTAAAGAGCTGTCATCAATGGTGAGCAGGTTATGGATTCTAGCGAGTAAGGACATCATCACACTGACTGCAAGTGGTTCCCGCAATGTGGAGAGGAACGTATTGAATGCGTTACGCGCTTCGGCGTTTGAAGAATCCCGTGAATGTGAAGGTGCCCCGCCGGCTGAACGTTTTACTCCACCGTTCGATCCAATACTAAATATTGAGAGGGCTGAAATTTGTAAGAACGTTTAGTTTTAATTATGAATTATTAGTGAACGTATACAGGAATACAATGGAACGAAATCAGGAGCACTAAATGGCCGCATATAACTCACACTGGTATATATAAGAATATTCTTACCAAAGTCCCACAATGGCCTCGGGAACTTTCTAGCAGCTTTCCCCCTTTGCAGTTCAAAGCACGCGGCGCACAAAGCCGCAGCGACTTCTCCCGGTCCGTTGACTACACTAGCGCCCTCCCACTCACATGCATTCACTAGGCATGTCCAACAAGCTTCGATTACCTGGTTTTGAGTTCTCTTGTATAATTCATGTATGTTGAATTGATTATTTGTTTATTAAGCTTCACGCCGTATCTCGCATGTAGCAGGGTAGACAGAGGGCAGAGTAGAGTCATAGTGTTAAGACTCTCCGCTGCCCTCGTTTCAGCCTAAGAGGCTGGAGGCTTTGCGAGTTGAGCGGTCAAACTCAAAATTGCCTCGACACCAAAGTGAAATAATGAATATATTAAATATTTCACAGTGCCTGTGCACCACATATGCCTCACAGCACTATCAGTTATATATTAAGGCACTATGTATAGGAAAGAAAACAAGGAAGGTGGTAAATGGAAAATTTTTAAAATAACAATAATAAATCTGATCAATAATGAATCTAAATAAGTAAAATAATAAATCTGACTTACTTGAGGTCGAGGTATAACACTATCTCCTGAAGTGGCTGCTGCTATGCATGCTTTGCTTTTATTTGCTAACGCGGGCAAGTTCATTCGATGATGAGGCCAGTCGGTTAGCACTACATTTAACTGTAGATACAGAACTTCCCACGACAACTGGCGACAAAGACGGTACAATGTTGGGTCAGATCCACTGCCTAATTGGCTTCTCGCTTCTCCTTCCAAAACTGAAAGTAGGGAAAGAGCAGTTCGCGCACATCCTGCCTCCGCTCGAGCCCTCGCAGCACCAGAGACGATATAACCAAAATCTTGCAAAAAACCTCGAGGCAAAGAGATCAGAGCATTCCCTAAGCTCCCTGGAGGTTTCCACGACGGACTTATTTTCCACAAAGGTGAAGAAGGCGCCATAGTAGCTAGTTTCACTAAACACATGCGTACATCATCCGCTGTAGAGGCCTCTATGAGACGTTTCTTTAATTTTCCCATCTCAAGTTCGGGCACAGGCTTAAACTCAAAATCGGGAGTCTCCCAATCATCAGTCAACAATTCTCTAGGAATATCCATTGTTTCATCATCACTATTATTTGGATCATTTAGTATTTCACTATATTGTGTGTTAGATATTAATTTCTTTCTTATAGTATGAGCTGAGTCACCAACATATTTTTTTAGATAATCTTCCATTTTGTCGAATGGTATTTTACATTGTGATGTGGCCAAATGCAGGAAGAAAACTTTAAGATTTTCCCAATCGTCATCTGACAAATCGGACATTACAACCGGAGCGAGAGCCCACAACAGCAAATCAAAAAATTTTACACCTAAAGTTTTGAATTTATTTAAAAAATCTGGATGGGTAGAAGGAATTCCACCTTCTAAAGCATATCTGACTGCATTGAGTGCTGATACTCTGTTTAAGAGATCCCGAGCTACTGTAAACGCTCCACTCGAAGCAGAGCCTTGTATATCTAATTCGACAACCTCCCTGTGGACCATTGGTATTTCTCGCGCCAAATTATCTGCTTGCAGAATGGCTATTATTCCCGTATAGTGATTAGCGACAGATTCTTGAAGTTTCTGCAAAAGAGTTGGCTCCTCATTTAACACTTCGTAACCGAGATTCAATGCTCTTATGTAGCCTAAAATATCATCTTTATTAACACTTGCATAGTAGAAATTACCCCAAGGCATTGTATAGTTTTTTCCGTAACCCATATTGGATACTTCTTTTTCAAGAAGGTTCATATTTTCTCTGCAACCAAGAATATGCTGTTTGGCTAAATCATGTTGGCCATAAAAGAAATAATTATAGCAAAGATCAAAATGTATTTGCATAGCTAACTCATATTGACTTATTACAAAGTCTCCAGCATTCCAGTCGTGATTTAAATCATTGGAATCCTCTGTTAAATGAGCAAATGTTTCCATGATGGGAATCTTAATTCTTTTTGGCTCTCTCCGGCCTAGTGTGGTGTCATATAATGATAATACACTATCTAGATATCTTATACTATGAATTCTGGATGATTCACACATTCGTAAAATCTTTTCAAAATTCTGATTCATTGGATTAAAGGTACCATCTCCTGGGATACCAGGTCTGAAATATGAAATTTATAATATATTGAAAAAAAAATATATAATGGATGTTATAGTTTATATTTCTTATAAGTTACACTCTTATGGTTAATCTATATACCAATTAATTCCATTAATAAAGTACTTACATGTGAACAAAGGCCAGTTTTGGTGATTTTGAATACAAAGCGGCTTTCACTGGGAATCGAAGTACCCATCTATGATATAAAGTTAGGGCAAATTGTATTTGTGGTTTTTGTAAAAGTTCTGGAGCTGTTTCCTAGTGAAAACATATACAACAGAATAAATACAATATTGCAATATTTTTTGTTTCATACTTCTCCTACATATGGCAGGGAAAACAGAGGGAAACTAATGTTAAGATACTTGTTTCACTGTATTGACCGGCAGAACTCAATATTATCTAAAAATGTTTGTTGTCTTCAATTCAACATCAAATTAGGGCTGGAGGACATAGAGACAGAAAAAAAATATTCCTAAGCTCTCCACAATGCCTAATTTTATGATAGACTATATTTTTTGTATTTTGATGTTAGACATATTAAAATCATCTAATATAAATAAAGTAAGTTTACTTACCTGGGGTGGCACAGAATACATTGTATCTGAAGCCATATATACTAGATCTTGCATTAGATGCTGTTGGGTTTGTGGAGGAAGTTTAACTTCAAATACATCTAAAATAGAACACAAACATAAAAAAGGGTTTACAATATATTATAAAAAAATATTTTGTTATTTTATACATTATATACTGCATACCTAAATTCCAATTTATAGTTGATGCTACCTTCAAAGCAAGAATTTTCAAAGCCAGTTGTTTACGAGTGAGTGGTGTAGGTGTAGTAGTGGCTGGAGGGCTAGGTGGTGCATCAACATCAACCACTCTTTCACTTGTTGGTTTTGAGTTAGCATTTTTAGAGTCAACAGTCAGAAATTCTTCGATTAAATCACATGCTGAAGGTTCTGTCAAAATCAGTTGTATTACAATAACCGTAAATGACAATTTAGAACACAATATTTATGGTTTTTAAAACGATTATACCTGGGTTCGCCTTCGATAAATGCTTTTTCAGTAAATTGGGATCTAATAAAAATTCAAACCACAACACTGTATCAGGAGATATGGGGACTGTGCCCGGCCTAAGCAAATCTACATCCATCTGGACAATATGTGTACTACATACACAATTGTGTTTGCAATTTATTTATATATTATCAAGTTGGTTCTCAATGATAAAATGTTATTAATGATTAAAGAAACATATTATTAGGCCTTCATAGTATTTACTATTTATTTATTTGATTGTTTTTACAATTTTGACAACTGTCACACATACTAAATGTCAAATACTTTCTTAAGATAATAAGTGCCATACATTCTCAAAATATTTGGATTTGTTTGTCAAATTAAAAAATCGACCGTTAATGGGGTAGGTAAAAATGTAAAATATCTTGAGTATCTATATAATTTATTATAAATTGCACTTAGTTTTATTTGTTCAAATTAAAATATTCTCCTTAAAAGCTTAAAAAACTAATTAAATTCCTAAACACCACAGCCGAAAATTTGTTGACTTAAATTATTAAAACATCTCATAGAAATCGCTTTGTCAATTCTAATTAAAATATTATATCTAGTTTCAGAAAGACAGACTTGTTACTATTAGTTTTTGAATGTATCTTTTATTACTTAATTATAGGAATTCAGTATTCAAATTGTTATTTTTTGAGTTATAACTTGATAAGTACTTAATTATAACATTGTAATAATTTTCTTCGCTCAGAATTTCAACATTTTGAGTTGCGTTTTTTAAATAAATCATTCTAAGCTTAAAGAGACCATAGGGATCAGTGTCCCTATGGTCCCCATAAAGATTTTATTTTCATGTTATAGAGTAATTATAGTTAGGATTTTTTTTACTGTTACCCTGGATTTCTTATATTTTTATTTTTATTTTATACAGATTTTGGTAAATAAGTTTAAAATCTTCCACATTCCCTTCGAAAGTGTGAATTTCTTTAACTTATAAAATGAGATGAACATCTGTTGTTAAGTAGATAATATAATAATAGGTAATGCAGATATTTTACCTTGACAAAAATTGTCAAATACAACTTGAGAAATACAAGCGAACACTATTGATACAAAGGTTTTACAATTGATATATGTTTATGACATTAACTAAAATACTTCAGTTCATATAAAAACTGAACGATGTGGGTCGTGAAATTACAACTTAAAAAAAATCTGCTTCACGCTGTATCCCGCACACAACATGGTAGGCAGAGGGAACATAGTGTTAAGACACTCTGTTCCCCACTTTCTGCCTAACTCTGGAGGCAAAGAGTGTTAAGTGGCAGAACTCAACGCCGCGCTTTGCGTCGACACCAGAGCGAAGAAATGGAGATATGAACGTAAATAAATATTTGACTTCCTAGAGTGGTAATCGAACCCGCAACCGTCGCGTTACACTTAAACCCTTGTGCCGCTGCGCCAGGACGGCCTCATATAAACCACCGGTCCGGACTGTAGTACTCTCTGATTGTTTTTCCCGCTCTCCGTAAAAGGTACTTATAAAAGGTGGAACTTAATAAAAATAAAGTATCTTTAAAGAAATTTAGTTAATTAAAAATACAGTTCACATAGCTATTAAGAGGCCAAACTAATAGCTACATAAGTATATCGTGAGGTAACAACATCTAAGATGCCTAGCATATAATTAGACATCTTAGATGAATTCATAAAGATTTGTTTAAATATGGCATAAGTTGCTACTTGTAAGTACTATTAGTACTATTATTAAAAAAAAATAAGATTCTAAATTAAGTTTATTACTCAAAGCCCGCCGATGATGTAATTATATTTTTATGTAAGTACTTATATTTTGCTATATAAAAAATCCACATTAATGTTTTTTTCTTTATAAAGGATTAAACTAACTCGGTAGCACTTGATCTATTCTGTTATCTACGTACCTGATAACATATTGAGTATCGACATGCTAGCTCTTATCATGTTATTGACAAATAGTAAGTAAAGCGTCGTTGTTCGTCGTAAAATATACCAATAATTATATATTCTAACACTGTCTAATGGAACTGAGTAGAAAAATTAGTGTAAATATATTCTAAATTAATTATATTAGAAGAAATTGATTTTATTTAATAAATAAATGAAATTAACTGTGTTAGTTTGCTGATTAATAGTCCTTGTGGTTAAAATAATTGTACTGTACAAGTAAGTTTTTATTGTTAATGTTTTATCATTAGAACTTATATTATTTATGATATAATAATGAACCATTAGCGTTAAAAATATATTTTTTTAATAAGAAATCCTATTTCTAATAGGAATTGTGGTCTTTTAACATAGGCAAAATATCTTTTAACATTAACAAGATAGAGAAATTGATAAGTATATACTCGTAAAAATAAAATCGTAAGGGATCGGTGTCTGTACATGCAAGACGTATAAGAAGTCGTATAAGAAACATTGGTGGCATTTAAAAATTAATAGAATTTGGTTCTCACAATGATTTTTATTTTTTTTAAATGTTTGTTTGTTGATATTTATATCAGAAGATGCCTAACTAATTTAATTGCCGTTTTCACTATTATATTTTGGCGTACCTCTAAAACTAAACTAGAACTTGAGTCTTAAACGTTACTCAAGCGGGCGAAGCCGCGAGCGGGTCGCTAGTATACAAATAAAAACACGACGGGCAACTATTATCTATGTACATCACAGCTCTCTATTTTTATAATTTATTCGAAATTCTGTTAAATTCAATGAACAATACGGGCAATATAAAATAAAAAAAAATGAATTAATTTACAATTCCAAAAAATTTCATAATGAATGTGACCTTACGCCATTAGTATCTAAATTTTTTTGATACTTTCGTAATCCATACAAATAATTAAAGCTAAAAATATATATTTACTTATTTATTTTATTCTCTTCCATATTTAATGTGTTTTTTTATTTTATTCCAACCTTTTAGTGGAAAACAATTCATATCATCAAATTGTACAAAACAATGAAGTGTGCATTGAAATGGACTTGTTGCAAGTGGGCTCAGAGCCTGTAGGCATGCGGTGTCATTACTGCCAAGAAGATATCATGACAACAGCACACTACAGGAGTACTGCTCGAACACATATTTTAGCTGTAGTATTAGGCCTATTTTTCTGGTAAGTAAATAATTACTTATTTAATCTATACTAATATAATATAGCGGAAGAGTTTGTTTGTTTGTTTGTTTGAACGCTAAGATCTCTGGATCTACTGGTCCGATTTACATTGTTTTTGTTTTGTATGATAGCTGCATTCTTCAGAAGTGCTATAGGCTATATAACATTACATTATACATATAAACTAATATATTTTAAAGTACTTTCTAATTAGACATGCAATTTATTCTGCCATGTTAATAACAACCGTCGCGTCGCTATGCAACCGTTACCGCGACATTTTGAAATCATAGTGTACTGTATAACATTCTAATAAATAATTAAGGAGATGTCACATATTCGAAATGACCTAGCCTTCGGGCGGCATAGTATGAGTATGACCGACGCGAAAATATTCTTATAGTTCAAGCAGGCGTAGCCGCGTCCGGGTCCACTAGTTATTAATAAAAACTACTAGCCTTAAATTGAGGCCTGTCCTAGCGCAGGCAGGGGCACAAGCGTGTGACTGATAACGCGAGAGGTAGTGGGTTCAATTTCCACTCGATAAAATTTTCATTTCTTCGCTCAAGCGTGGCGTTGAGGTCCGCTACTCAATACTTAACGCCTCCAGAAATCTGGGGAAAGTGGAGAGCGGAGTGCCTTAACATTCGGCTTTCTCTGCCTAACCTGCTACATGCGGGATATAGCGTGAAACTATTACATAATATATTAGGTACGATTCTTGTTTATTAGCATTGCATTTATCTACCATCTAATTGGACATGACTGACTGATGTTGCAACGTTGTTAATATTATTCATTAGTTTCAGCATTGTATTAATAACTCACATAATAAAGTTGGCGCAGTGGGTCGTTGCTTTATATCACGTAAATTGCACGCGATAGTTGTGGATTCGATTTCCCGTGAGACACTTAACATACTTTGTCTCCATGTCCTGCCGGAAATATACGGAATAAAAAATATTAATTATGCAAAAAAGCATTTTGAAGCTCCATGCTGTATATCCTGATATATCCTGAAAATATTAGAGTAGGCAGAGGGAACCTAATGTAAAACCTGTTTCCGCCGATCCGCTATATCCGCCGAATTGTCGAGGCGGTGCAAGTTTAACTATTACTTATACCGTACTTTGCTTCAAGCCAGAGCGAAGAAATCCAATATATTAAGTATTCCATTACCTCGAATGGGAACTAGTGGGAACCCGCAACCTATTGCGCTAATAATCGCACGCTTGTGCGACTGCGCCAGGGCTTGCCTCAAACATATTCCTAATAGTATAAATTAGTATACATTTATATATATCTACTATATATATGTACTGTTAATATCATATTTACATAATAATCGTCTACCGTGGACAGTCAACAGTTAGTTTAATAAGGTTAACTAATTATAGGATATTTTACATTTACAGGTGGTTGTGCTGTTGTATATTGCCGTACGTGACGAAAAGGTGGAAGAACGTGGAGCACTACTGCCCTAATTGCCGTCGATATTTAGGAGTTTATACTAGGAAATCTATTATTTAGATGTTTATTATTAAATATAAGAATAGTAAGATAAAATAATTTTACAATCGAGTATTAATTGAGTAAAGTCAGCGTTTTAAGCGATACTACGTGCGATGCGATAGCTGTGAGTCTCACACAGGAAAAAAATCAATTAATTTAGTAGTTATTATATGTATATTTGTCCTGTCATCTCAGCCAAAATGGGTCGGCATGTGCGGAAAAAGTAGAATGTTTTAAATAATTTCAACTAATTTGCATTATAAGAATATCCTTGAAATGGTTTTATTTGTTATAGAGCACTAAAAATGCATCTATTTTAGTAAATAATTATAAAAATTAGTTACAAGCCCATACATTTCTAATTTAATTGTAACAGTCTGTTGCTAATAGGGAAAACGTACTAACACTTTTGACGTAAATTGGTTTATATTTAATTTTACATTAAACTCTATAATTAATATAGATTATTTTAGGTAAACATTTATTGAAGTAATATATTTTATTATATTAAGTTATATTAGTAATTAGTATTTTAGTAAGTATTTTACCCCCAGCAAAATGTACTTGACAAACTTGTAAGATAAATTGAATATGAATGTATAAATAAAACAATGTTTCAAAAAAATTTGAGATAAGATTTATTTATATAGAAATACTTCGATAAAAATATAAAATATATCACAGAAAAGTAATTAATATTTTTATACGAAAATTCATGTAGGACAATAACATATGGAACTTCCTAGCAATATATGCATACATATTACATAGGTAGGTGTGCTCCCAAGTCCCAAGCAATAAACTCGCCAAAATTAAAATGCAATGATGTTTTAACTTTAACTATTTTAATTTTAGCGGTTTAATTAGAATTACTGTTTATGAGAAGTAATAAAGAATATGAATTTTTTTCAAAGATGTTACAAGTAAATCGTCTTTAATTTCATTATCCTAGACTATCCCTGTTTCCTTTTATAAAATCGAATCATTAAATAAAGTTAGGCCTACATATAAAATAGAGAAAAAATACAAAAAATGTTTCTTTTTAATAAAATATTATAAAAAAGTATTGACACATGAACAATATGATTTGCTATGCATATGTATATCTAAATATAGACAATCCAAATTCCAATAAAAAAATGAACTTATAAACACAAATAAATAGGGAATCACAATGACATATAAATAGCATCAGTAAAAAATATGTCGGAGAATAAGATGGTTGGGACCGGAGTTTGTTCCGATCCCACTTCTGATGTCGGTGAATGAGAATAGATGTTGAGGCGATCGATGTCACGTCAAAGTGACAGGTAACGCCATCTGGTTTTGACAACTGTCAACTATTAAATAACAGATCAATATATATTTTTTAAGAACATCTGACATTCCATCGACATTCTAAGAACAGACAAATCAAAATCGTCTGATATCAATGTGAGGAAAATTCATTTCCTTTTGGAAGGCGATTTAAAATTGTGTTATTTATATATTAGTTGTTATATTTTTTTTTTGCTGATGCTATTTTCTGCTGTAACGTTTCCTGAATGACAAATGATAAACTACATGTTATTGTAATTACACTTATTTGGTGTTTTCCATACAACGTGACATTGGCGAAATGAATTGTGCTCAACTGGCACGCTCGAAACGCCATATATCAAGAATTCAATTCAATTCACTTATTTGAATTGGTTTTATAAGTTTATTTCACGAGTGGAAGGTTTCTAAGTATATTTACTTAAATATATATTACTTCTAATAGTTCAATAAATTTCAAAAAGAATTGTTAAGACTAAACGTTATTCAGATCAGGCGTAGGTTCTAGGACGGCATGTGAGACCCTATAAAGGCACTGCATTGTGGGCAATAGTGGTTCGCAGTTTTACACGACTTCATACAGTACGGCACGAAGCACCCGCAACAGCACCTGAAATGAAAAGATGAACTCTATTAATATTAATTATAATTAGAATTACCGTTAATTAAAAAAAATAACAACTAACTGAAGAAAAAGATTAATATGGAATGTTTCTTACGTTTACGTACCTACGTCTTTATTGTTTTAATTTTCTATATATTTTTTTTTCAATTTAAATAAAAAATGGTTCAATTTTCACGTGATTTTTAAAGAAGGAACAATTTTTATTATTAATATTACGATTACTTCGCCATTGTCTTTTTCTTGCATGGTTTTTTATTGCGCAAGAAATAAAATATTGTAATCATGAACGGAACGGAGCAGCTTCCGCATCAGCTAGGTGAGTACAAACTATTTATTATGCATATATATTCTCAGTGATTCATAGAATTAAAAAAAAATCGTTTTGAAGCTTGAATATATAATATAGTTTTTAAACAAGTTTTTTTTATTTGGCAATAAACTTATTACATTAACGATTTACTATAAACTACCTACATATATACTATGTGAGTCACTAGATGAGTTTGAGGTTTTTTAAGATATAAGATGTGATGATATTGATATTGTAAAATGCATTACATAATGTTTGTCTTATTTTTTGCCCTTATTTAATTTGAAATTAAGAAAATTTATTAAAAAAAAATTAAAATATATCACAATCAGAATTACATCTTGAGTAAGCTATTAGGGCAAGTTCGTCGTATGTATATGAAAATCCCGCAAGCAGCGAGGCATTGAGAAAGTAGTGTTAAGACACTTCGTTTTCCATTTACCGCCGAATTTTAGAGGCATTGTATGTTAAGTTGAAGTGAAAAAAAAAGTACTAATACATACCCAGCAAGAACACAAAGGGCCGCAGATATAATATGAGTTCGATTGTTAGATACGTAATCAACCCTCGTTACTATAGATTTGCTGCATGTCGGACACATGGTGCCAGTGGGCCCTGGACCAAGTTTAACGTGGGCCTGTTGCACTGTGGGGTTCCCTGGACTGGACGTGACGACCACTGTGCGAGGAGGCACAACAGGTGCTGTAGGGGCGTCCGCGAAGTATGAGGGTGGTGGAGCTGGGTTAGGTGGCATTTGTTCATACGGTGGTGGCAGTCCCAGTTTGTTTTCCACTGAAATGTATAATAGGAGTCTTTAAAATATATATTTTTTATATTTTTAGACATACATACCTACAAAATATAAAAACAAAATGAAAAATGTAAAGTAAAAATGTTTAAATTTTTTGAGCTTCACGCTGCTGTTTTTCCACAGTAGGGTAGGCAGAAGGAATCTGGGAACCTAGGGTTAAGACGGCTCTGTTCTCCGCTTTTCACTGAATTCTGAAGGCATTCCGTGTTGATTGGCTGTACATAACACAGAGCTAGAAATGAAAATATTAAATATTTGATTTCCTCTAGTGGAGATCGAACCTACAACTCGCCCCATTTTCTTCTTGTATTCATAAATATTAAAACGTTTACGATTTACGTTTAATAATTGGGTGTTCTTTTGAGAAATTTGGGCCTGGAGTCAGTAGATTTACGAACGAATTTGACGTGATATTAATACAAAAATATAAAAAAATATGTTGATCTACATTGTCAATGTCGTAATAACTCTGTAATTATGTTATTTTTCAGCACAACGTTAGCTACAGTTAATCTCTCGCTCGAGGTATGTAATAACATGATTTTTATCTCCAGTGTGTGTGATAGTCATACAGTACTATCAGTTATGATACAATAGACTCACTAATATGACATGAAAATAATTGTGTAATATTTTAGATGATAGTTTTAGATGATTGCAATGTCGTGTTAAAAAGTAATTTATTTATTTTGACCGGGAACAAGGGAATTTTGTGAAACAAACTAAAAAAAGCAACGGAAAATTGAATTTAATATTTATGTTTGTTAATAATAATTAAAATGTTAATTTAGATATATAAATAAATTCTAACCTACAGTAACTAGTGTAAGTTTAATACATACACAAAAAATATGTTCGTCTTATTAAATAAGCCTTAAGGGATTCTTAATTTATTCTGAACGCCGCCGATTGGCATAGGAATAATAAATTACTGTATATGGTATACCTATATAGTAAAAAATCTTCCTTAATTTTTTTACCTACATTTTTGTGGTTTTTCCATATTAAAATTTAATAGAAGTTTAAGTTTAAAATTACATAGACACTTCCTACCGCCTAGTACTAGTACCTACCTACTTACCATTTAAATATTGTTTAAAAGTTGTGACCGAAATTATTTTATTTATATAATTTACATACAAATAGTATCTAATAGGAAAAAATTAAAATAATGAAGGTTAGTTGGGGCCAGTCGTGGCCGAAGGACACAAAGTGTAAACGTGATACTTTGTGGGTTCGATTCTTACTCGTAGAAATGAAATATTTAATATTTTCCTTTTCGTCGCTTTGGCGTCGAAGCAAGATCGCGGCGTTGTGTTCTGCCAATCAACACGCAATGCCTCCAGAATTTGGCGAAAAATGGGAAACCGAGTGTTTTAATATTAGGTTCCTTCTGGCCTGGCTGTGTGCGGGAAACAACGTCACGCTCAAAAATGAAGTTTACCTAATATTTATTAATTCCTAGGCATTATGAAGTGTGTTGTGTTGAAAGAACGATTAAAAATTGCAAGAATTATTCAGGGCATATCTAAGCCAAGGTTCATGAAAACGGAAAGCGTTAAAACCAGATTAGTTTTTTTATTGTCTTATTTTATTGATTTACTTTATTTAAAAGAAGTATTTATTTAACTAATTGTTAACGTGTACGTTGTATGTAATTATATATAGAACTAATAATTCCACTCGGTAGGTACATTTGAAGGAAATGGCAATGGTTAATTGATATAGTAATTAGACATAAAGACTTCGTTGTAGGTAATATAAATACTATTATTAATAGTGTTGTTTTTTAAAAATTACTGTAAGGTCATCAATTTTTCGCAAATTATAAGAAAAACAGTACATACTCGATTCATGTTATTTTTTTGTTTTATTTCAATTCTTTTGTTTTATTTAACCAAAATATTTGTACATATTAAATATAGATACCTACTATATCGATAAAATTATGTTTTGAAATTAATATATAAGAATAAGGTCGCGATAGCAAATGTAACTGTATCAATATTTCTTATAAAAATGGGCACATGCTAAGTATTATAAATAAATTTAAATAATAACTGTAAATTAAGATTAAAATAATAATTGTTAAATAAGACGATTTATTATGAAATAAACCAAGAAAAACTTAAGATTATGAAATAAAATATTTTTTACTCACTCGTAGCATCCATTGTGTAAAACCAACAACCTTTGCACCGATTTCTTAAAAACTTATATAAATATGAGAAAATTAATACTTCTATATTAAATTAAAGTTCAATTCTTTTAATATTGTTCCTTAACAATCACTATAAAACATTTATATTAAGTTACAAATTAAAATTTCTATACCAATGCGTGGAAAACTTGTTTATATGATGACGCCAGAAACTAGTATCGACTGATCAACGAAGTGAATGCACTCCATAGTTCGCGCTGTGGTCTGCGCGCGTTACAACAGAGGCGTGCGAGAGCGAGACAGCTGCACCGAGCGAGTGTTAGAGAGAGACGGAGAGACCTGCGCCTGCGTCACTATAAAGTTACCTTTCTACCGTCAACAGTTACAGCGTAGGATTATGTTGACAATTAATAAATAACTCGCAATTCGCGATTGCAAACCAGGTTAGCTAATTCAGCACGTCGGCGTCGTTCGTTGTAGTTTAACGCAGTCACGTAACTTCGTTGTATCGCATTGTCAACACATTTTTATAGTATCGGCTTTTGTTTTATAAAGAATGTGAGGCCATTTGTGGCTCGGATAGTTGTGGGTTCGATCCCCATTTAAAAAAATAATTATTTATTTAAATTTATATTTTAATTCTTCGTTCTGGTGTTAAGAAGGCGCGGCGTTGAGTTCCGCCACTCAACATGTAGTGCCTCAAGATTTTTGTGGTAAGTGGGGAACGGAGTGCCTTAACACTACATTCCGACTATACTGCTGTGTGCGGGATACAGCGTGAAGCTGTTTTAATTTTTTAATTTTAGTAAAAATTATTTTTAATACAATTGTTACGACAGTAGCGTTTAAAATATATTATGTATGAAGAGCCATAGTATTCGTAATATTATTATATGCATACATATTGCTAATTTGAAGACCACACACCGACATGTACTTTGATAACGACTTTAGTACATATCTGTATTTATGTTCAGGAAAATAATATTTTTAAATATTGACACCATCGTGATGTAGTGGCACGAGCTTGTAGCGTAACTATGAAATCGACGATTGTGGGTTCGATTCCCACTCGGAGGAATTACTTATTATTTATTAATATCTTCTCTCTGTTGTTAACAAGGTAAACTCAAAAATTCGGCAGAAATTTTGGAACGGGATGTCTTAATACTAGCTTCTTTATCCAGACAAACTCTACGGCTCAATCATCCTCCCAGACAGAACTGTACCTTTAGTTGGCGCTACCTCTGAAAGAGACCCACTTTCAAGTTGTAAGTACGCATACCGTCTTAACTACATATTAGACTAATCATTCTCAAAATTTCAGCTTTGCTAAAATGACGTAGGTGTGGGGTCCTAGGGTCCTAAGCTATTATTGATATATAAATTTGAGATCTGGCATATCTGATCTGATTTATGTTAAATGGAAATATTACGAGGAAGATTATAAAGTCCATACGAAGTTATTAAAATAAAATTAATCTAGTAAATAAGAGAAGTTTATTTCTGGCATCATCATGTCTTTAGTACCTTATTTGATAGATTTGTACGTTGTTGATGCTGCTTCAGCGACATCATAAACTTGGCCGTGATGTGACACAACATCTACTACAAGAGTTTATTACACCCCCACAACAGCGCCATCTATTTTGCACATGTTAAATCAAAAATATCATTGGATAGGAACATTTCTTGGATTTATTTTAGTCAGGCGGGAGTCGGTGTCAGTTCGACTGGGACGGAAAGCTACTAGAGGGCAGCGCTGCGACGTCGGGGGCGGAAGGCTGTAGGGGTCGGGGTGCGCGCGCAGGTTACATAACGAGGGGCGCGCGCAGCGGGCGCGGGGTGCGGGGCGCGGGGCGATCGATGCGCGCCCGGGGGGAGTCAGTCGAGCGGCGAGCGAGCGACATGGCGGCGCGCCCACCCCGCGCGGCGGCCCCGCGGCCCGGGTCGCGCGAGTAGGTCGCCATGCGCGATGCGGTATGAGGCAGCGCCGCGCCCGGCGGGCCGGCCCCCGCTAGCGGCGCCGCCCCCGCCATGCGAGCGCCGCCGCTGCTGCTGCTGCTGCTGATGGCGGCCGCGGGCCTGGCCGTGAGTCCGCTCGCGCGCCTC
>JAEBDU010000028.1:182928-228540 GCA_016802625.1 Heliconius numata
GGGGCCGGCGCGAGAGCGCGGCGCCTGGCCGAGCTGCGGCTGCGTGCGTGCTGCGAGCGCTCGCCCGCCTCCGCGCTCGACCGCAGCGCGCGCGCCGCCGTGCTGGCCGGCGGGGAGCGCTGCGAGCGCACGCTGCACGACCTCCTCGCCCTGGACGCGATGGTCGCGCGCGTGCACTGCGACTTCGCCACCATCCTCGAGCGTTACGACTGCGACCAGTCCTACTCTGTACACACGTGTAACGAGTGCCAGGTGAGTGCCCCTGACTCCCGGACTGCCCATATCCCACTGCCCACCACGAGCGCTATGAGCACTCGAACAAACTGTGTCCATGATGTGTAATCGGGGCAAGGACAATTTTTATAGCGCATATTTGATATAATAATATGTATGTACACGTGCATGTATATATAAGAGCATATATACATGCACATATCCTGTTTTAGTTTTGACCTATAGAAAAAGATAAAGCATGATCATTTAATAAGGTACGCCGAGACTGGCAGCACGAACAAATCGTGTGACCCTCTCCGCTGGTGTGACGATTGTGTATCGATCCAGTTCAGTTGGCCACGCTTCTTATCCTTACGCATATATTAAAAGAAAAGTATACAAAACCATGCCATATAATTTCAAGAATGTTATACAGATATATATTATTTAATACTTTATGTAGATATACTGTGGTCTGTGACAGTCTACCTACTCTCCACTAGTCTAGTCTATACTATTCTATATAGTTGAGTTTGGAAACTAAATCACAATAAGATCGAACTTGATTTTAGTTTTAATTGAATTGATATCATGTATTTTATTAAGAAGATGGCATACTCCTTATCTTCATACTTGTATATAGATATAATTTATAGGTATCCACATTTTGTTGAAATTGTAATAGTATGACAATTTAACTATAAACAAACACAGGCTTCAAAACATTTTATGTATAATATTACTAATCTCTATATATAATTCTCTATTATCTGTACATTTAGGTTCGATTAATTATTTTGGATTCGATTTCGATATTGGATTATTCGATTCGATTTTTGTAATATGCAATCATTACAGTTATTTTACAAAGAATATTATAAATCCTTACCCAAATCTATTAAAATCATTTAAAACTAATTCTGAACGAGTTAATTAAATTATTCATTGACACAACACATTTGACTGTCAGTCAATTCTGTTTATTAAATGAATAATCGTGTAGGTCAAGCGGACGAAGCCGCGGGGGGCTACTAGCTTGAAATATTTCTTTACATACAACAAGTTACTAGTATTTAGGTCAATAGGTAAAATTTATGAGTAATATAATAATTGTCAGGTATCGTATAAGTTTGTAAGTAATGAATATGACACCAGGTCCCTCTGGGAGACATTATAGCAAAGAACTAGGGGTCGGGTCGGGCGGAATTTAATAAATTACATACATATCTCTACCAATGACAGGTAAACGTATTTGCTATAATATGAGTCGTACAGCATATTATTTTTATTTAGCTTTTTTTTGAAAAAAAGCATAACTTGGGTAAAAATTAGTACATCTAGATAAGTAAGACCAAGTGCACCAAAATTACCCGAAAAGTGTATTTCTTGTTATTTTTATTAGATATCCAACAAGGTTAATTGTTGGTGCAAAAAAGCACTAATTAACTAAATAAGGCTATAATTAATACGGAAAATATAAACTTTGAATGCGTAAATATTGACAATAATCAATCTAGTACTCTTCTATTGCTCAATGTTGCCACTTCATTAATTAGGGATTGAGGTTTTTAATAATAAATGCAGTAAATATCATATATTTTTTTTCTGTTGTAGTATTTATTATATGCTATAACGATATAAATAAGATTTTCTACATTGCAGTTAACCCTATTATATTAATTACAAAATGTAATTTATTTATTGCTGAAAATTCTAATCTGTTCTTTAAATTAAAGTTCCTCAAAAGTCTTGGAATCCTAATTGCATTTGTAATTTAAAAAAAAAAACAAGTAAATTTTAGGTTCTATCATAAAGTAGCCCCTAATAACTATCAAATTATTCTTTGTAGACCTACTTTAATTAAATAATTTCAACTAAATTTAGATATCATAATCGTATAATAAATATCAATATTTAGTTTATCTATACAGTTAGAGAATAGAGTATATTAAAAAAGATATAAAAAAAGTGTTTAGTTTCTCTACTTTCTGTATAGCACAAGATGCCGTTCTATAATATCCATAGTAACTGCTATTATCGAGGGTAAAGATATCGAAAGTCAACCATAGTATGGTTTTTGAATGTGTGTAATTTTTCGTAATAGCCGGGTTCGCCAGGTCTGAAAATTTTCATATTTAAATTTTCGTTTGGTCCTCATTACCAAGCTCTTAGTGGAATTCCGTCACTCACCAGGCACGTCTTATTGGAAACGGATGGTCTTAACTGTCTAGTCATCTAATGATACTTCTTTATAATTATTTAGATCTTGATTTTAGATTGAACCCTTCCATAATATATTCATAGAAAATATTCATAGTTCTTCCTGCATTTGTACTACTTAAAACTAATGTATTGCTTAGAAACGATTATTTAAATATAATATTAATATTTTAAACTCAAAGACATATAGATACTTATAGTATTCTATAGAAAGAACTTTCCACACATTGGATAAGTAGTTGGTGCTGTTATTTGTTAAAAATTATTGTAAAACTAGGTCAAACTTGCGA
This sequence comes from Heliconius numata, assembly GCA_016802625.1. Taxonomy (NCBI): domain Eukaryota; kingdom Metazoa; phylum Arthropoda; class Insecta; order Lepidoptera; family Nymphalidae; genus Heliconius; species Heliconius numata. The sequence continues at coordinate 185,652 of JAEBDU010000028.1, forward strand.
AGATATCTATTGTTTGTAAAATAAAATTTGTTTTGTTTGAGAATTTATTATATAACATTGCAGGAAATATATATTATTTTTTATTGAATTGAAGCAATGGCTTAAGAGTCTAACCAAGCCAGACCTTCGTTACGTTATTAAAGCTGAAAATTCGTGTGCACTTACACCCAATACCGGTAGTAGTGGAAGGGAATATGGAGTATGGTTGCTTTGGCAGTTATTAGTTACATAAGGTGCAAAATTGAATTGAAATAATGGATTAATTGAATTGAATTGAAATAATGGGTTAAGAGTCTAACCAAGCCAGACCTTCGTTTCGTTATAAAACCTGAAAATTCGTGTGCACTTACACCCAACACCGGTAGTGTATAAGGGAAAATGGAGTTTGGTTGCTTTGGTAGTTATTAGTTAAATGAGATGAAAATAGTGCATAACTTTTGTTAAATTATAAAGCTCCATTTTTTATGTTTTCTTGAGAATAATAATAGAAATGACGTTATCCATTGCTAGACATATACCTGTAAATCCTAATAAGCTATAAGCGCTTATGAATAATGTAAAGAAAACTGGCCTATACCAGAAAATACCAGAGAATATTAGGATCATATGCTAGTTTCCTTTACATAAGTTATTTAAGATAATTAATAAATAATTCTTGTTGTAACTGTGCTATATTTTATTCGTAAACGCTTGAAATTTATTAGAATTGAGAGGTGTCTTCTGGGAGGGGGTTAAAACTATGCTATGTGTCGGGTAATGGAAATTCTCAATTCTTATATATTCCCTAAGAAAATATAAAAAATTGAGCTTTATAATTTAACGAAAGTGAGATACCATTGTTTACCTAATAACATCCGTTACAGTACTTACCGGTGTTGAGTGTATATGCACAGGAACTTTCAGGTTTTATAACGTAACGAGGATCTGGCTGCTTTTGACTCCCCCTGTATAATATGAATTAATATATTTCCTAAAACGAAATAAATGTTATTTTTGCAAAGAGAATATAGATATTAAATCAGTTCCATTTTTAAATATTTCGAGAGTTTGCTCTTCCTATACGTTAAGATTTGTATTTATTTGTATAGAGCTAATTGAATTATGAAGTTGTTCTCTTTTTCTCCATTGTAGATTAGAATTCGAATAGTATTTGTTAATCATTGTAGATTAGAATAGAATTGAATATTATTTAAAACAAAAAATATCTTGTCCCTGAATAGCATTTAAAAATGTATCTATATATATAAAATCAAAAGGTCACTCACTCATCACGAAATCTCAGAAACTACATGTGCTAGGAATCTCAAATTTTGCATAGGAGTTACTTATAGGACGTATGTGCACGCTAAGACGGGAATTTGCAATATTCGACTTCTAAGGGGTTGTTTTTGGGGTCGAAAGTTTGTATGAAACTTCGTTACTACAAATGCTAGGAGTCGCAAATTTTGCATGGACGTCACTTATAGGACGTAGGTACTCATGGAGACAGAAATTAATAATAACGTAGTTCACGCAGGCGAAGCCGCGGGCGGGCCGCTAGTATTATATATTATTAGCTATAGCTATATCTATATATCAAAATATTTCCTGATCCATAGAGATACAGCAAACACGGCAGGTAACAACAGGCCGTTGACATCTGCACTGTAGCGTGTTGCTGCCCATTTCCTATTGAAAGTGATTACATTCGCAAAGCTTTTGAAACACAAGATTGCTTTTAACAGTTTACTGGTTCGTTAGCTCGGCTATTTAAACTCCTGGATATTTTTTTATTGTTTTTATGAATTTCCAAATGTTAAAATTTTACTTGCTTTGTCTGTAATATATTGAAACAGTAGATGTCGAAATAAAGGGCGGAGTTAAGTTCCGCCTCTCAACACGCAATGCCTCCAAGATTCGGCGGAGAGTGGCGAAAGGAACTGTCTTAATGAGATTGAACACTATGTTACCAGGTTCTTTCTGTCTATCTTGCTATGTGAGGGTTACAGCGTGAAGGTAAACAAATAATAATGAAAGAATAAGCCAGATGTGGTGTTCAACATTTTATCTGATGTTTTATCCATATTAGCAGTTTTATTTTGAGCGTACGTTTTATGAAAATGAAATTAGATTTTATATACTGACAAGTAAAGTTGAATATACATACGAGTATTCTGTTATCCCTAGCTTAGTAGCTGTAAAGAACGCATCGTTCCTCTTTCTCCTGTTCCACTGTCATCAACCTAAGCGAGGTCCTCATGGTTTTACGTCACTTTCCATCAGTGACATCGATTGTAGGTTTTCGAAGGTCAACCACATCTCAATTAGCGTTTTCTCTTGCTTCGTAAATATTCTTCATTTTCATTCTTTTATATTAATTTTAATGTAACATCCTATCCATCCTATGCATCTCTTTGTCGTAGATTCAGTGAGCTTATTCTTTGATTCCGCAAATTCTGACGAATTTCTCTTCTTCTGTCATACCAAGATTTTGCTACTCTCTTACACTTAACTCTGTTAATGGCAGCGAGACTGTCCACATCCATTTTCTAATTTAAATCTGAATTTACATATTTTTTTAATCAGTATTTATTTCTATAACAAGTAAGTCAACTGCGTTCTGCAGTAGTTCTTAAGCTATTTGTAATATCATAATCTTTGGTAAGATGTAATCAATGAGCTTAGTAAATATTAAATAGTAATATTGATTAGTGTTGAACGGAGTGTCTTAACACTGGGTTCCCTCTGCCTACCCTGCTGAAGCTAAAATATTGAATAACAGCGGATTAGTCGATGAGATCTAAAAGCAAAGTGCGGTCTTTGCGCTTGAATGAAGTTTGTATAGTTACCCACACACCTGTCCAGAAATTTTGAGAGCAATATAAAGTAGAATTGTCTTTAAATTAATTTATTTTTCTATTGTAGTATGATAAAAATAACGGTGATATACTAACAAGTAAAGTTTAATATAATATATTTAACATATATTTTTATAAATATTCTTTAAGAATGTTTAAATTTAATTTTCAATATTGTGTAACTATCCACACGAGAATTTTTTTTTTCACACATTATCATCGTAGCTTAAACTTAATCTTGCATTTATAACAGATAATAAAATAAGTATTCATTAAAAAAAACCATAGCTATAGCCTTTATGCTATAGTAGGTAGGCTTGTCATGTCAAATAGGCCAGAAACTGTCTCTTTCAGGACGATCTGGCAACGCAGAGTGGAAATTTCATTCAAAAACACGTCTGAGATTGAGGTTAAGTGGTAGTGCGCAGGCGTGTGTAGGGCGCAAGCGCGTCGCGTGCCTCCCGCAATGATTTCACCTTTCTCAGTACTTTCGAATTTTACATTAAATAATATCCAATTAATTTTGTCACTGCTTGACTATTGCTTACTATTTGGAAACAATTTTTTATTTAAAATAATTATTACTATTTAATTAAAGTTTCTAGAGCAAAATTAAAAATGTCCTTGGCACAGGTTTAAACGTTGAATTGATTGCGATGAAGTCTCCTATTCTTATTTAAATATGTTTTATTTTATGATTGTTATAAATTTTGCAAATAATCCACCAGTTACACTCTTATTACATCTTTATCATCTATAGTGATTTAAAAAAAAAATGTTATGTAATATTTTTAGTCTCTCATAAGTCTAGCTGTCTTCTTATAAGAAAATTATAAATTTTACTGCTTATATGCAACTCTGCTTCTAATATATAGGATCACACTCTAACTTCACTTGGAGTTGTTTAATATGAACTAATTAATTTGTTGTTTGCAGCTAACTTCCTAACCTAATAGACACATCATTTCTATTATAGGTACTTTAGCAAGGTTTTATAAAAATATGTTGTAAATCAATTTAAATGATAAAATATATTTGTGGATGTGGACCTGAACGAGTGTGGGAACCTCCTTGGGAACCAATATGAATTATTTCATTTCGAAAAAGTGCGTAGAAAACACTGTCTGGTCTGACTTTTAATGTGAAATCAAAATATGAGCAGAGGATCTTACATGTTTTGAAGATTTTTTCCTAGCCTGAACTATTCCATTGTTGAGCAAAGGCCTCTCTCCACTTCTTCCATTCTGGTCTATTTCGCGCTATTAAGCACCAGTCAGGCTTATAATAGTCCAGCTCGTCTCGCCATCTCCGTTTTGGTCTGCCAATTCTTCCATTTCGAAGTTACCTTAAATTGTTAAATTTGTATTATGATTTCACTATATGAAACTATAGAAAGACATACATATATTAGTATCTATTACTGATATCCCTAAAGCCTTTCATTAACCTGCGTTGTATTTTAATTTATAATAAGCCCTTTAGTATTTTTATGCCAAATTGATTAAGTATAAAGTGTGGCAGGGTTAATTACAGTATTTGCATAATATACGACTTCAATTATGCATTACTTATATGTTTATAAGAGATACGGTTTGAAGTCATGAGGATCAAGTTAAGTTGTGGAGTTGTGGATGTAATGCATATAGAGGTAAAATACGCGGACGGAACCGAAAATAAACGGGTCGACTAATCGTTTAGAAAAGGAATTATTTACATAGTTTCAAGATTTAAAATATGTGAATTTAATATGATAAGTATGATATTAGTATTAGGTGCGTACGGGGTAAAAATTTTGCACCAGATGCATTTAGAAAAGAGAAAAATACAAAAAATAACTTACATTAGTTATCTATATAGTATTTTAGAATTCACCCCCTAATGGTGCAAATAAGGGGTTGAGTTTTATAAAATTTAAAATTTTTATTGATCACATGTTTCAGGGTTTATTAGAATTCACCCCTAAGGGTAAATAAGCAGGCGAAGCTGCTCGCGTCTACTAGTATTAAATAATATACCAATTAATATAGTTATCTAACTATATCTTTTGCTATTTAAATTAACAGACGAGCCGATTGCAACGAAAATTTGTTGTCAATTTAATAAGGGAAGATTACTGGAAATTTGAACATTTACTGTCCCGGTACTGTATTTGTAATATCGACAAATAACAAATTGTAATTAACGTGCAATTGATATGTACTAGGTATACACCGTTTGTCACTTTAATATGTAAATAGTATTTACATACATCGGTAACGAATAATTAACACTTAATTAGGCATGTGCTGAGGTATTTTGTTGAAATAATACTAAATTACTAACTTTAATCTAATGCAGGTTAGTGAAATTCCAGTAGTACCTAAGGACGTGTGTTATTAGGTTGATATATTTGGTTTGGTAATGAAATTGCCCAAGTAAATTTTGTTATTTTTGAATATATAAAAAAACAGCCAAGTTGAAAAAGCAATGATTATATTTTGTAAAGAAATTAACTTACTATTAATGATTCTTCTTCTTCGTGTCATATATCGGTAACTGCATTATGCGTTGCTTTGGTCTCATCGTCAAACGAGCAGGCACGTGGACAGTTTAAGCAGGAGAGCGAAGTGTTGATACACTTCGCTTGTGGGTTTGTGGGCTGGCGCCGCAGTCACAGGTTGTCAATATAGAAAATACTGTTTTTGTACGTTCTTTGATTTTTACCTATTTTTACTTTCTTAATACTTATCACTAATTTTCTATTTCCGGATTTATGTTATCTGTGTACACGTAATAGTGTACCTTAGTATTAAATGTCAAATTTTTAAGTTGGCTAGAAATGGGTTATTCATATTTTTGATGAATGAGTGATTCAGTCTCAAAAATAGCGGTTTTTAAACGTTATCAATAGCTAATTGAAGTGCATTATTAAAGCTTACTAGTTAACTATTAAAATATTTTACAAACTATTGGGTTTTAAATGAATATGCAAAATTTCATGCAATTAGGTTAAATAGTTTACGACTTGTGAAGCTCACAAGTAGATCGAAATGGTTCGTGTAAAGTATATATTACGCTTTTTTCAGTTTTTAAACTTGGCTGGACACTCTTACGTGTCTCTTAATATTAAACGAATATATTAATAAAAATTGCACCATTTTACGTTAAAAATCAATTATACAGTCCTAAATATTTCATTGTTATTAATTAATTTAAACATTTGCTGAAAGTATAGTATGTTGAAATGTGGGAAGCAAAGTAAATAAACAAAACATCACGTGCATAATTACCATACACGTATTCGTTGTTTAGAAACTAACTTGGTTTTGGGAAAAAACATCGTTCACAAAATATAATGACGAATACTTCTATTTCAATTTTAATAATAACTATAAATTTAATTTATTGATCAATATTAATATGTCCCATATTGTCTTTTTACCTCATCAGTTAATATAACTACTTAAAAAATAAATAAAGCATGTGATAATGAAGTACAGTGAAATCTGGTTAAAAAGGGAACTGGATTAGTGAGAAGCCTCTATTATTGAGAATTCCAATGAGGTCAAGGCACTTTGTCATCGAATTACCTACCAGTAAAATTTAATGAGACTTTTAGAAACTGGTTAAATTACATTTGATTATTAAGATTTTTTCGATGTTTACCTCTTTGTAATTAGGATTTAGTAGCTCAATTTCCTATATTTGTCCATTTTATAAGGCTTGAGACAACTATAATTATAACCTGTTGAATTGGAAAAACAATAAATGGAAAACCTCTTTTAATGGTACAAAACGCTTGGTCCCTTGAGATCCCAATTAACCAGCTTTCACTGTAATTTGTATTACTGTTATCAAAAAAGTTTGCAGATATTATAAGGAAAAAAATACTGCAATCATAAAAGTTAAGTTGTAAATTGAATGTAATTTCTTCTAATTTAATTATTTTTGAACATTTCAATAACCAATAAAATTCAATTCGTCCGGTGTAAGTGTAAGATAGGCAAATTGCTATAGCGAGCTGACGTTCCCTCGCCGGAAACATCGACAGGGCGACAGGGAGTAAAGTTTCCTGTTGAGAAACGATCGTTTCCTCCAGCCACCGGCACCGTCCCCGTGACGCCGCGTGGTTAATCTTATAGTTGACCTACTTACCTATGCGACCTATATAAATAATTTCTAATATAGTTACCATTTGAATAACTTCATCTGCCTTGTTTATATTTATCTAAGCTATACTAACAAGCATTTCCCTTACATTGACGATAACGTTCATGCAAAGTCTAATATTGCCGGCCTTTCAAAGTTTGTTCTGTGTTGCAACTATATTTTCAATGTTGCCATATATATAAATAGCTTTGTAATATTTTTAACGATTTTAAAAATATCACGGCAAATTAAATTAAATATTCGTTTATAACATATTGAATTAAATATATTTATTGAAAAATAACTGTAATTATTTTATAACAGTTTTACAATACTTAAAATAAAAAAAGCAAAGCTATCATGTTGTCAGTGGGAAAAGATCGTTTTCTTAACCAAAGTTCCATGCCGTCGCCCAGAGTTAAATTCACATCGTGACCTACTTTCTACCGCGATCTATATAAGGCCCTCAAATATGATTAGAATGGATTGTTGGAGCTATTATTATATAAAATCTCAACAAGCCTCTTATTGTTTGAGACACCTTATGATCTTTTTGAAGTGTGTTTGCTAATATTTACTTTTTTTTTTCGTATATTTATTTTATACTAGTGGGCCCGTGCGGGGCTACGCCCGCTTGAAATAGAAATATTAATAAAGAAATTGAAAACTAAAGATTCAGCCAATTCAGTAAAACAGTTGTATAATAAAACTGTTACGGCAATTAGCAAATCGAACTAAATACTTTAAATTGACATAACTTTTTTATTTATGAACCGATTGTAATAAAGTAAGAAAAAAAAGAAAATAGTGTTAAGACACTCCGTACTCCATTAAGACACTTTCTCATTTTGCACCGAATTCTTGAAGCGTTATGTATTGAGTGGCGAAACTTCAATTTAGCCGGAACCAGTATATATTTACAGGGCTCCTTGAAAAAAAATAATTAGCTGAAAAATTATTCCTATCTGTTAATCCTTCTATTTATCAAAAAATTTGCTTTGTTTATATGTGCATCGATTCTCAAACTATTTTAATATTCATTAATACCTTTGACAAAACTATAAACTTGCTTGTTTTTATTTTTTTTATTTACACTTTTTTAAACATCTAGTTGAGAAAATATCTAGTCGTTTATGCAGTAAGGTTTTTTGTTTTTTTCTTCGTTTCAGTGTTGGCATTCTAACGCTTAAGTTTTCCTAAGCTCTCGAGATAAAACTATGGTATGTTTTTTGTTTATTTGGGCTTCGTCAGCTCTTATCTTAAGTTACATCTCAAATAAAATTATTTTACCTGTGAATCTTTTCGCCTAAAATGTTTACTTCCATTCCACCATACTAAAATTCGATGTAGTAAACTTTTGGAGTAATATAACATTTTTCAGAGAGAAAAATTTTTTTGATATTCAATAAGTTATACCTCTATTTGATTTTGTCCATATTCTTTGCAGAGAAAATTTGTTTCGTTTTTGAAAACGTTCATTATTTTACTCAAAGAAAAGTACCTACGTACTCAAAGGAAAGTACCTACGTACTGTTTTGCTTCAGGTAATATTGTATTATAAATAATTTTATAGAGTTAATTCGGTGCCCTTGAAGTATTTATGGTTCTATATAGTAAATAAAAAAAAAATATCATCAACCACTTTTATTAAAGCGCAGCGTTGAGTTCTGCCACTCAACACGCAATGCCTCAATTCGGCAGGCAGTGGGGAACGGAGTGTCTTAACACTAGGTTTCCTCTGTCTACCCTGCTGTGTGCGGGATACAATCTAAGGAAGCTGATTTTATCAACCACTATATTATTCTAAGGGTTGACACTGACTATTGAAGCGCCCCCACCCATTCCTTCACCCATGCTGGTAACCCACATTACAAACTAATATAAATATCATAAATTTAAATAAAATTCATATTTAAATACAAGCCCATCAATTTACATTGTAGTAAGGTAAAATGGAATAAGCGGAGAGGTATCTCTTCTAAGGCTAAAAGTCTCTTTTGGCTTGTTTGCGCGCTCAAGAGACTGTTGAGGTGGAAGCGGAAAAGTTGAAACTAAAATATTTACGTCGTACGCTTCAACAGAAAACCACTTCTCACTAACTACACCTTATATGGGTGGCATACATTTTAGTCGAGCATTTTTTAAAATATAAAAACTAAAGTCCACGTTCACACGTTATAATATTAAAAATATTTTTAAGCTCACATAATTATTATAGTGCTACAGATTACACTGACATTTAATTCCAAACTGCTTATGTTTTAGTACTGTTATTATATTAATACTAGCGGCCCGCCCGCGGCTTCGCCTGCGTGAACTACGTTATTATTAATTTCCGTCTCCATGAGTGCCTACGTCCTATAAGTGACGTCCATGCAAAATCTGAGACTTCTAGCATTTGTAGTAACGAAGTTTCATACAAACTTTCAACCCTAAAAATTACCCCTTAGAATTCGAATATTGCAAATTCCAGTCTTAGCGAGCACCTACGTCCTATAAGTAACTCCTATGCAAAATTTGAGATTTCTAGCACTTGTAGTTTCTGAGATTTCTTGATGAGTGAGTGAGTGACCTTTCGATTTTATATATATAGATACTATTATTATACTTTTTTAGCCGACTGCTTTTTCGTTAACTATAATTTTTTTTATATATGTCCGACGATTTCTTTATCATTTATAGAACCATTTTATTTATTTTTTATTTAGAAGAACGTATTTTCTCATTGGTCCCAATACGACCAAGTCATGACCTAATGATGGAATCTTTTGGACATCGAGGAAAACCCTCGAACTCTGTATGCGCCTACTATGTGTTTTTTTAAATTGCTGAGCTGGTGATGATAGGAGAGCCAATACCTTAATGATATAGAAGGCCATGTAGTATGTAGGCTTGTATACAAACAAGCTATTCGGGTAAGCTGATGATTGTTGATATAATTCCTCAACTGTTAGGGGAGCGGAGTGTATTGACACTGGGCTTTCTTAGGCTGAAGCTGTAGTTATTATATTTTTAATTTACATAGTTGCTTTTATGTAACATTATACAATATTTCCGAGGTGCATTCCAGAATACGGTTAATGATTCTCTATTTCTTGAATAAATGAAAACAAAAAATTGTTATAGTGTGCTCGTTTGTTAAAAATGCAAGCAATCATATTCGAAAGCACTTTGCATTTGATTTGCATCTGTACTGTTGTTCTCTACACACAAAGGTTGAAATTTCAAAACCACTCAGGTGCCTTATACCTACGCGAAATGTTGAAATTTTCATAATGTTAGATAGGTACGTTATGAAAATTATCTGTACAAGTTTTATAAATCGACTTGATTAAATACCTATTCAAATATTTTTAAAGTTCCGTACCTCTAAAGGTAAAAACGGACCCCTTATAGGATTATTTTGTTGTCTGCATGTCCGTCTGTCAAGACCATTTATTATTTATACAGCTATTTATTAATACAGCTGAAATTAAGGTCATATTCAGGTCTATGGTCCCTTGGAACAGAGATAAAATCAACCTTCTAATTCAATGAAATCAATCATCGATCATTTACCATGATTTACCTATCGATTTTGCTTGCATTTTGTATGAAATTAGCCACGTTGTTAAGCCCTATGGTAAAATTTGGCACGAAGTGAGGTGTTATAATAGAAATAAAAAAAATCTGAAAGGAAGCAAATTTGTCCTCCCTATACTTTAACTTGTACTTCCTGTTGACCTATAATCCTGAATATGGTACGGAAGCATCCGTGAGCGAGTCCGACTCGCACTTAACCAGTTTTTAATGTTATAGTAGTAAGCACAATTACTTTATAAAATGAGAAATTCCGTTTAATACTATAAGCAAATATATGATTGTTAGCTTCTAGAAAAAATAACATTATAAATTGTAATAAAATAATCTTTACATGGTAGTGTTTCGGAAATATCAATTTGTATACCGACCGATTGTAGCGTACCCCTATCAAGGATGAATGAAGGAAAAGTGTGAAGAATTCTTTAAATGTATATTCCCCAAGAAATTTTCGATATTTCCCTCATCATTATTGTAAACATCTATTAACAAAAGATTTTAATTTAATAGTATTCAATATATGTATTTAAACTATATATATATTTTTAAATAAATTTTTAATTTAACCAAATAATCGCGTATACTTTATATTATAATACATGGGTCATGGGTACTACTAAATTTCCAAGGAGTACTTGCTGAAAATGTTCGAAACGTCGGATATCTAAAAATGTTTAATAATAAATATATCCTATTAATCCCTTAAAATAGTTCAATTTAATTAATAAAACGCGAAAATAAAAAAATCCCATTATATTTAATTAATTTTACAAATTTTACAAACCTTACTCCATTACCATATAAACCTTGTTTTGATGTCCACAAAAAGTAAATTTCACTCATTGAGGCAGAACTGTAGATTATGAGAAATCACCGAAGCTGCATCAACGCTTCTATCTCTTCATGTTTGTTAATGTGCTGCATACATTACTGCAGCACCATTCCAGCCCGAAGGAAATCACCAAGCCTCACTTAGTATGCTCTGGATGGTTTCCATATTGATACGAGTTACCGCTTCATTGCGATTCGCGACTGTTCATATCAGCGGTCTTCACGTTATAGGCACTCGATGTAAGAGTACTCTTTCTTTAGTATATTTAATATAATTTTGTTGTTTTTTTAATATTATTGTTTTTTGAGTGGGACAAGTGGAGGGAGGCCTTTGCCCAACAATGGCTACAAAACAAAAATACAGGCTAGAAAAAAAAATATATATTTTGTTATAATTTGTGGTTTTAGTTTGAGTTCCTCCACTCAACATGCAATGCCTCTAGAATTCGGCGGAAAGTGGAGAGCGTGGAGAGTCTCTTACTAGGCTCCCTCTGCCTTCGAAGCTGAAAAAAAAAACTATATTTCTTCACAAATAGTATAACGCAAACGTTTTCTTAAATTCAAATTAATTTAGAGCACAATCGAACTTAATAAACTTCAAGAATACTAAATAAATACCTAATTTATGTGTACTAAGACTAAGACTCTGGTGAGCATTCTATAGTATTCTGGTATGTTCTATATATTTAAGAGCATATTACATTTCATTGCGTTCCACCAACCATGTCGTTATTAAGCTAATGGTTAAACTTATGAGTAACATTTGTCGGATAATTGTCCCTTTTAAAAGTAAGTATAAAGTAGCGAGGACTTCCAGAACTTCCAGAGTGCTCGCCACATACTTTCTGGTTTCATTCAAACGTCGGCAATCGTTTAAAAGAAGTTTAAACTGGCGCTGGACAGCAGTATGTAACGTGAGCCGGCGAAAGTTGTCAGTTATAATTAGAGGCTGAGAGCTCGGAAAATTAATATTCTCTTTCTGCGGTAGTTGCGAGTTGCGGGGAAACTTGTGAGGGCACTGAGAATGTTCGTAATAATGTTATTGAGGACGGTCGTGGCGCAGGCGTAGAGTGTGGCGGTATATGCGATAGGTTGAGGGTTCGATTCTCACTCGAGGAAATTAAATAAGTATTTAAAATTTTCATTTCTTTGCTCTGGTGTCTAGGCAAAACGTGCACACAATGGTTTCAGAATTCGGCGAAAAATGGGTGACGGAGTGTCTTAACACTAGGTCTCCCTCTGCCTGCTGTGTGCAGGATACAATGTGAAGCTGAAAGAAAAACATATTGGGGCTTTGAATTAACTTTTTAATTGCTCCACTATTTGGATGCAATGAATTGTCCTAGATATCACTATAAGAGCATAAAATAGCTAAGAGTAATACTGATGGGATAAGAACACACAATATTTTTATTGTTTTTTTTGGCAGACCGAAACGGATATGGCGAGACGAGCTGGACCATTACAGGTCAGGCTGGTGTTCCATAGCACAAAATAGACCAGAGTAGAAGAAATAGAGAGAGAGAGAGAGAGATATGAGACAATGAGACAGTTTTTTGTATTCTTTGTAGACGGAAAAGGCTACGGCTGCACCTAACTTCAGGCCTGGTTAGTGTAAAAACGAAGCAATTATGTAACGACGTCAACAAATTAGTGTTTGTGCTGGCGACGTGCCAAGCACGCTGTGCGGTGGCGCGGGGGGAGGGGGTTGGGGTAGGAAGTGGGGGGTGTCAAATAAAGAGACCGGTCATGAACTGTTTCGAGATATCGATAATAAACCATTATACGACAAGCGTATTGCATCGGAAGTTTTCGAATGCACTTCGATAGCGTTTATTGTATTTTTAATGAGTTGTTCCTTTTTTTTTAAAGTGTACCCTATTCTTTGTTATTCTTAAAATGGAATTTCATAAGCATTTTTTTTTGTCAATATGAAAAATTTTGATGTAACCATTATCAATTGATTAAGAATTGCAACTATTTGCAATTGCAACAGTCCTAGTTTCTGGAGGAGTGTTGAATTTCAGAACCTAACGCTGCGCTCGTTAAGAGGGCGAGGAAATGAAAATATTTAATATTTAATTTCCTCTAGTGGGGGTCGAACCTTGCACCTTTGCCACGGCCACGACTAGCCTCTATAAAAAAATCTTATTACAATTTATATGAAAAAATAACCGTTGTCAAGTTATAATTATAAAAACTTTGGATGACTATGATATTACTAATTAATTTTTATGTTAAAAATTGGATTAAGTCGTTCGGCAAACCCGTCCGCGTTCTCATATTAATACGCGATGTGTACGTAAGGCGTCCGTAGTGCTTGCTAAATCCTGCTTAAGCTGGCTTATTTATTACGGTGTTTTAATATAAGTTCTGTGGTTTTTGAAGTACTTACTATTTTAGTGTTATATTAAATTAGGTTCCCTTCAGGTTTACTATAAAGAAATTGAAGGATCTATGTGTTAAATGCTTATAATGTTACATAAGGATACAATTATTTAAAAAAAAGCCATCATGGCACAAGCGTGTGACTATAATAATGATAAACGGTTAGTGGGTTCAATTCTCACTAGGGGGAATGAAATAATTCATTAATATTTTAATTTCTTCTCCCTAGTAACAAAGCAAAAGAGGTGCCCTAAATTCCGCCACTATAATATATAGACACACACACTACCTCGAAAATTCGGCGGAAAGTGAGCAACGGAGTGTTTTAACACTATGTTCCCTCTGTCTACCCTACTATATACAGGATGCAACGTGACACTGAAAAAAATATATTTCAAGGGTGATATTAAAAATGAAGAAAAGTGTATTTATGTCGTTTAGGTATATGGGGAGGATAAATGATAAAAATTGGTAATAAACAACACATATAAAAATCACATACAAACTAGAAGAACACTTTGAACAAAACGATCAAATATTTTACTAATAACTAATTATTTTTAGTTATCTCCTCATTATTTTCACTGAAATTCCGATACAGTGAAAAGAAATATGTAGATTTTATATGACGAAGACCGTAGACTATAACGATGGTACTCCACTAGCTTTTGTTATTACTATCACATTCCGTTTCGTTAGAATCTGTAGAGGTCTTAAATATACAGTATTGTTACTTGAAATGAAACATTGATAGTGTGTTTGTTGTATACTAACTACGAGTATAACATTCGTGACCATTGTTTTTAATCTCTGATAGCTCTCTCTCTTTCCACAACAGCAGTTCTCTCTAAATCGACTAACAAGAGATTTATTATGTTTGGAAATGCATCAAGCGATCACGTATAAGCATAATATATTAATTACGTATACAATGTATTTGTTATCTGTAAAATAAAAAATGAATATTTTTGAACATATTTTGTTCATTTTAATTAAAAGAAGTACTTACTATAGTAGGCATATCTATGAAATATTAAGGTTCAAAACAAATAATAAGAATAAAATAATTATTAATTTTATTTTTATATTTTTTATAATTATGTTCTGCTCGAACTTCAATGTTGAGGCACCTTAATTACAAGGTAGCGTAATCTCAATTCAAAAACGAATTCTTCATTCATGAACAAGCCAATTAAAAATATTAGCTAAACCTCAGTAGCGTATCAACAATAAGTTTATTATATAATAGAATAATTGTTATAATATATCTATATCGGGTCGTTCCGTTTGGGTTGAAATCATAAAAGTTGTTCTCATCTATAAATCCACGGCGGAGGCGCGCGGGCGGGCGCCGATCAAACAGGCCGGGAATCAATATGGCCGCCGCCCGCCCAGCTGATCCGTGACCTCTGTGCCCCCCGCGCGCACCCACCCCGCGCGCCCTCCGCGCACCCCGCACGCCGCACGCCGCCCCCGCCCGCAAACTTAGCGCTTCCTTACGAATTTTTGTCAAGGCAACCTCCATATATTGTTCGTTTGTGATCGATTTAGTTCGTGTTTTTAATCGTTTTATTTTTTTTTATTCTGTTGCGTATAGATATATTCATATACATCCATATTTATACTTGTAATAGTAAATATAATAATATGTTATAATTTTATTTTTAAATTTCATAGTCTTTTTTTAACTTTAGATATTTTATGTTTATAATCAACAATTATATTTTCACATATAGATATTTAAATACCGTTTTGTTAATGACGTTTTGCTTGTAGCTGTACTTGTACGTGAGTACCTTTACTGCTCTAGAAAGTCATAGTAAAACTTTACACCGACTTTAAAAGCTTAAACACTCAAAGTATTGCCAGCTACAATAATATTATATTGCAAGTTTTTATTATTTCTTTTACCAGCAAAGTACGGAATAGGTGCAATTTTATGAATATTGTTTTTGTAAAACTTTTCTAAAACATGTTCAACATAGAATAATAACTCGAAAAGGGGGACGGAGAGCGTACCAAGGTGTATTCTGGAGAAGTCTGATAAATTGTATCAAAGAACTGAAGGTCTGTTGCAAGCTTTTAACTTTGTTGAAGCAAAAATTTTGTTATGACCCAGAGTTTTATATACCAAACCAGTCCATGTAATGCAGTCAAATGCAACGGCAGTGCAGTAGTGGCTGCAGTCATTGTATCTTTGCAAGAGATCATGTTAAAACATGTTGCATAAGGTAGACGTATATTTAGAATATGTAGATTCGGACTGTTTAATATGCAAACAGATATTAAATTTACGTGTAATTTTTTTTTATTTTCGTTATTACTTATTCTGATTTTATAGCGCCATCTATATTTTGCAGTGTGAACAAAAATAATCTTGTCACAAATTATTCAATTTTCTCCTTCCTTGGTAAAACTATGTGAATTTATACTTATTGTTATTAAAAAAATATTAGATTTCAAAAGATCTTGTATACAATACCGAATTTTATATGAAGAAAAGTTCTAGTTCAGCTTAAAAGTTAAATAGTAAAAAACGTATTTTTAGATGACCTGATAGCCAATGTCTACTTCATCACGAGATCGATTCTACACTCGACGCTATTGTGTGGAGTGCCTTAGCGCGATGTTGCCTAAGTATTTTTCTATTCACACTGATATGGGGCTGTCAGCGTAAAACTTAAAACAAGCATTTAGGTGGTTATTAGTTGTATATGGAAATTGGATATTCCTTTTAAAAAAGTAAGTAATTAATATTTTTTAATAGCAAGGATGTTTTTAGGATCCTCGTACTTACAAAAAGCGGCTACAAATGAAGAACCTATTGGCCTAGTTAGTGTAAACCAAATGGTTCAGATGATAGACTTCAATTCCTTTCAAAAAATTTAATGACATATGATGTTTCCAAAAAAGAAAGATATTATTAAATAAATATATTGTACATAATAAAATATTGAATTGTATATTGTTATTAATTATAATGTATTAACTAATAAATAATAAAAAATATTCATAGACCTTGAATTACAGTGTTTGAAAAACCGATGGGCGTATAAAGCAATTGTGAAAAAAGGTCATACATAGTGAATTTTGCTTTTTCTTACAATTTACATCAAACAGTTAATTAAATTGTGTTGGCGTTGAGTTCTGCCACTCAACACACAAAGCCTCGAGAATTCGGTGGAAGTAGGGAACGAAAGGAACGGAATAATCTTAACGGGTAGTGTCTTAACACTAGTTTCCTCCGCCAACCTTGCTAAAAAAATATAATTAATAATCAAGATTAAAAAGATTATTATAAAAAGAAGAATCAAATTTAAGTTATTATGAGCCCAAAGGATGCTTAAAGTGTTGTTGCAAAACTCTTAGATACAATTTCTCGATTTTCACACATTTTTTTTTGTTCTCCATCTTGAAATATTTTATTACAATCATTAAATAAATTTGTCTAAAACACTAAAACTTATAAAATAAAATTACTATAAAGTGAACTAAAACTATTTGTTTTCATTTCGAAAGTCGTGTTTTCGCAAGAATAAGAAATGTGTGCGGCTTTTAATGTGTTTTCGTGAGAGTTATAATTACATACTCCGACTTTATTAGTTAAGTGGATAGGGGACTGCAGAGACGGTAAACATAAGGTGTAAAGTTTTCCTTAAAACTACCCACTCTCTTAATTAAAGTGAAATTTTATATACTATATATATGTACTGCCATAAAGATGGTATAAGTGTCAAAATGTTGATAGATGAATATGTTCAAATGAAATATGTACATATATTTTTATAATTTTAGATGTTACAAAGTATTAAAAAAAAAATAAAACAAATATATCAATATTTTGTATTACTATCTATGTAAATGTTTGTTGTTACTTTTTTACATACTTAGTACTTCCACAATCTAGTTTAGTCTTAAATATCTAATTCGTTTCGCCCTAAAGGTTATCTGGAAGAGATCTCTATTTAGCCATAAATAAGATCGCTTTTTGTACATTGTCTTTGGTTACCTTATAAAAACCTTGTAAGTGTGTTATATATGTGGCGTACCTACAAATAAAGTTATAAATCAACATTTTTTAACGGGCAACACTGATGATGATTAAATAATTTTACTGTAAATAATCATTACAAGAACACTATAAAAAATAACAAAAAAAACAAACACACATTTGAATACGTATAAAAATAGAATATTATTAGTAAACCTCTGATTTAAATAATATCTACCATATAATAAATAATGATTTAATGAAATCATTAATTTATTAGCATTGAAAACATGCCAATACGTTTCGTAGCGCAGCGGGCGGCGTAGCGCTACACGTGTCGACAAGTTAGATTTAGTGTTCACGGCTTGTATGAAATCTGTCTGCTATTGCTAATACGACTGTTGGAAGTCTACGAGGATTTTTAGATGGTGTTTTTAATTATTTTTTGTTTTTGTTTTATTTATTTTTTGTAGAAAATAATAGTCAGTCACTCCTCAGAAAAAAAAAACGATTTAATATGGCGTAGAATTCAAAATTTTATTTCAGTTTATAAGGGTTATAAATTAAGTACTAGAAGTTATATTAATAATGCTTACTAAAAGTCATCTCGATACAAGTTACCTGAATGTGAGATGAATTTGTCATTTCTTAAAGTAGGAAGTTCATTATAAGAATATTCAGAGGGAAGTAGATTTTGATATCATTCAATTGAGGAAGGTATATTAAAAGAAAATAAGATGAATCATCGATTAATTATTAATTTAATTATAGATTCTTAAATATTAATCAAAATTGATAGAAAATAAAGAAATATCATTTGAAATAAAGAAATAATATTTTAGGATATATAATTGTCTGGGTAATCTTTTTCTTATTTTTTTCTATTACTAAGATGTGATTTATAAAGAACTTTAGCAGAATTTTAGAAAAACCTACCTTTAAGACATCGATTGCACATATAAATGTGTTAAGTAGAACCAATGTGTATCCTTTTCTAAAATGTGTTACGAGAGAAGACTTCGTCACGTAACAACCGTGAAGTTCCCTGGAGGGTGCTCACAGTGCGGCCTGCGCGGATTACTCGTCAAACAACTCGAAAACTCCGAATCCATATTATTCACCTTTTTGATACACTGCTGGAAAGCCCAAGTGCTGCTACGGTGAGGTTCGTCCATAATTATATGTCTAGGATATAGATTTCTTTTAAATTTGCTGACTATATATATATTTTTTCAGCTTCACTCTGTATCTCGCAAATAGCAGGGTAGGCATAGGAAACTTAATGTTAAGACACTCCGCAACTTACTTCCGCTTAATCTAGTTTTTTTATTTATAATTATTTTCATTCCTTTATTTATTTACACTGAAGTAAATGATTTAGAAAAAATAACACTATAATAATTATTATCATTGGAAAAGTAAGAAAAACTATATTATAAGCATATTTTGTATATAATATCGACTATCATAAGCAAATTAGATAATCGTAAAAAACATGTAGTACAACGGACCAATCACAGCATCTCCCTCGATACAATAAGGCTAGTGAAATTTATGCTCTCAATAAATTCCTGAGAGTGAGTGCTGGAAGGCCAGACGCCGCTTGACCCAAAAACTAGAGAGCCCGATCACGACGATAGCACGCGCTTCCTGCCTCCGTCTCCGTCTCTCTGTCGCTTGCTTATCTAATTATGATTCATTTTATTTGTAAAATAGAAACGAGAAACTCTATCTTAGAGAGATTCTTCAGATTTACATACATGAGGCCATTGGCGCATATCTCCACTCGAGGGATTTTCTCGCTTTCTTACGTATTTTCTATATTATATTTTTTTTCATTGTCTCGCTCTGGTACCAAGGGAAAATCTCGGCGTTAAGTTCCGCCATTCAACACGCAATGCCCCAAGAAAATCTATGCAGTTAAAACATTATTAGCTATCAGATTAACATACATTTTCATTTGAAAACCTCATTCCTCGTCAAGTCTTGTAATTTATCACCAAAATTGCCTTCAGCATGATGGACTTGTAATGACCTCCATTCTAAAGTATAATACTCTATCCAACGATGGTATAGCGATCCCTTTATAAGTGCCTACGATCTCAAGATCCGAGTTTCTTTTTAAATTTTCGCCCAAGTAGATCCCAACTCAAAAAGCTTTACTTTGCTCCATTACATCTTGAGATTACGTAACGGTAATTATTGGGCTTGAAATATTTATCTTATATAATGTTTTTCTATATTTTTTTCAGTATCCCGTATATAGTGTAGGTGGGGAGAACAGAGTGTTAAGACATTCCGTTCCTGACTTACCGTTGAATTTTCGAGGCATTGTGCGTTGAGTGGCGGAACTCAAAGCGCTTTGCGTTGTAAATATTAATAAATTATAATTAATTTCACCGAGAGGGAATCAATTCCACAACCATAGCTATATCGTAAGTAAATATTTTTATTAGATAAAACTTGTATATATATTAATGTTTATTTATAGAGTTTTGTTTTTTGGACAACGTTTTACTATTCAAACACGCAATATATGGTTAAAATTACTTACTTAAATATATTTTATGAAATTACTTATGAAAAAAAAAAACCTACACAATTAATCAATTCTACAAGAGAAGAGATTTTCAATAAATGTTAGATTTTTGACATACGGTCGCTACGACGCGCCGCCCTCGCCCTCGCCCTGCGGATCTCGGGGCGGGGGCAGGGACATTGACCTCTCTCTCCCACACACTTCTGACCGCATACCGTTACTCGACTGTAGACTTAATCTGTATAGTATTAAGGTATACTTTTCAAACTAAGCAATAAGCTATAGGAAAAATTGGTACTCCATCTAAGTTTTAGTCAAGAAGTGAAGTGAGTGTGAATGATATTTTCTGGGCGCTACAATTTGGCGCTTACTCTAGTAGATTCTATATATTTTGCTTTGGAGATAGACTTCATTTGAATATAATATTATATACATTAGTGATTTCTATTGTTTGTTATAATATATTAGTGTCAAGACACTCCCTTCTCTGTTTTCCAATCGAATTCATTTTTTTCATCTATCCATTTTTTTGTTATTACAAGAATGTCCGTGATGTATGTTGATTTTATGAGTTCTACTTAAGTATATTTACATGAAATTCAAAAACAAACAAGGCATCGATCGTGTGAACGAGGCGTGAAAATACTGCGGAAACTGTCGTAATGAATTTGGTTCTCTTTTGTGTCCAGAATTTTATATAGATTTCTTGTCACGTAACTCTTTCCGTCACAAGATAAATGTTTTAATGAAAATAACGTGGACTGTACAAGAATTTTACTCGAAATAAGTATATTTATTTTTACAAATCGTTGTATTTAAGAAAGTACATATCTCTTTAATAATTTCTTGTCTATTATGGAAATTTAAATTAATATTTTATAAAATGATTTATTTTTCACAAATTAATAATAAAAAATTTAGGCCAAAGTTATTATATTAGATATTTTGTAATATTTTGTATTTGTGTAGATCTGCATTTTTTTACAATTGTGTACGTTTACGTAGATCCAGTCAAAAAAGTTTTTTTATTTTCATCTTCTCTACCAATAGAGCGAAGAAAATGAAAATATTGAATATTTTACTTCCTCGAGTGGGAATCGAACCCACAACCTATCACATTTACACTTTACACATGCTTGCACTCCTGCGCCACGACTAGCCTCAAGTGACATTTGCAATCCTAATTTACTAAGACAAAGTACAGTTATTTATCCCGCCATGAGCTTAAGGTGGAATATTAGGTCTCTACGTTCTCTTCCTTTGCATTATTATTTATCAATTTTTCCCTACATTATTACATGCGGGATACAGCGTGAAGCGTGAATTTTTTTAAGTTTTACTAAACATGAACTAAGTGATTGTAGATAGTATGTTAGTTGGTTAGATTAATTGACTTGATATGTGCTCTACATGCGGAACAATAACGTGGATGCAAGATTAATTGATTACTATCTACGATATCAATTATCCTGGTCGGGTTCGCCTGTCACCTGCCCTGGTGCCCTCCAGATGAATATGTTTTTGTGTCTTCGGATACATATTTACAAATAGAATCTTTGTTTAGTGGTAAAGGTCAATCGGTATTTTAACTTTAATTATTGGATTTTATTCTTATTTTAATAATTATTTTTCTGTCAACTGTACAATAAATCAAATTATTATTTTATTTTATTGTATATCATTGTAAAATTTGAGGCCAGTTGTGGCACTAAGTGTGACTGTAAACGGAATAGGAATCAAACACACAATGTTTGATTCCTATTTGAGGATATGATATATTTAATTATGTGCGGTGTTTAGTTCCGCCACTCAACACGCAATGCCCCCAGAATTGAGTGGAAATTGAGGAATAGACTAGGTTCCCTACCTACCCTATTGAGTGCAGAGTACAACGCGACGCTAAAAAAACAATATAAATTTCTTTATAAAGAAAAAAAGAAAAAATACACTGAAATAAATGTTCTTATATATGTAGTCCAAGTAAAATAATTGCAATTGTTCTACAATTATGTAGCAGCAAAAAAGCTAAATGTGTTCTTAGCACTAAACTAGAGCGACGATACATTCACAGGCTGTCGTTTTAAAACTCTAGGTAGAGCACCCTTCGCTTTATTAACGGCAGTTATACGTCTTTCCACACCCTCACATGTTCCAACGGCGTAATACATTCACCAATTAAACAATCTCTTTTGTTTATTCTGAAAATATTTGCGTTGACATTTTTCTATTGCTCACATTTATTTCTGTGGACTATTTATAAATCAGCTTCACGCAGGAGGTACCTAGTGTTAAGACACTCCGTTCAACACTTTTCGCTTATTTTTTGTTGTGTTGAATGGTGCAACGCCGCGCTTTGCCTTGATACTAGAGCGAAGAAATGGAATAAATTTTAGCATTTTTAAATATATTATTTCCTCAAGTGGGGATCCCACCAGTCGCGTTTAAAATCACATACTTATGACCCATGACTGAAATTATATATTTTACATTGGAAATAAATGATGAGTCGTTATTTACGATTTTACCGCATAGAGAGAGTTCTCGTGGTAGGCTTTGTAAATTTCTTGGCAAGTTGCCCTATCTTATTAATTTTTAATATTATGCAGTTTTGCTGAATGTCCACCATATTGAGAATGGTCATGGGTTAATTTTATGTTCTAAGAATTTTACATTAGCTGTATTAAGATTAATATCTCGATAGGAGTAGGATTCCATTACTCGGATCTATACTTTCCACTTATTTGGAATTAAATACATAAAAAATATAACGATATAAAATAATAACAAACTTAAATGCAACCGATAGTTTATATTTAATCTAAAAACCTTTACTTTAAACATATAACATGCAATTGAATTTACTTAATTAAATTTCAAAGTTGACTATAAATTCGATGATCAGGATGAGCATAAAAAAAACAAGAAGATAATAAATAAATTCTATAATAATATGTATTAACAATAAAATAATTCTTTTGCATTTTAAATATAAAATAAAAGTTATTATATTCTAATATTTGTTAGGTTAGAACCAGTTTACCATGGTATAATAGAGGGTCACGCGGCGCACGTGCCTCACGCGGCGCACGGGCCGCAGCCCCTCTATTGATTGCTCGTTGCAGCCCTATGAGACAAGGAAGGGACTGAACGAGTTTTGTTTTATGGTTCTATTCTTCAAATTTTATTAGTTTATTACAAATTAATTTCTTTTTTTCAAATAAGAAAATAATGTTGGATTTTTTGATGGATTTCAATTTTCTTCACGTCTGATCTGATGTCCGTTTTAGTTTTCAATAGTTGTTGGAAATGTTTTGCCAACGAACTAAAGATAATAAATTTAAAAATAAACCTTTTCATTGATTTTGGGAAGAAATACAAAAATAAACGTTATTAGCTATTTAAGTTTGACATTTTCTATAAATATATTAGGAAATTTACTTATTAGAAAGAATTCAATTTTTAAATAAGTCAAGAGTTATATCAAAATTGAATTCCTGGCACGATGCTAGCAATAATGAGCTTTTTCGTATTTATGATTAATATTATTTATATACAATAGGAATAAGAACAACACTTTAAAAATTCTTTACCGACCGTAAATGTATCCATTACCTATTCTCATATTTGTCAGTAGAGTTTAAATATCGTTTCCATTTGCTCACGATCAGAAATAGAAACTGACTCAGACAACTCACTGTGGTGTATCGGGACAGCACCTACATATATTTGTTGCTTCCTCTCGTCAGATTGGCACATACAGGTCGAAGTTCCCTTTTAGTTCTTCCTACATTCAATTTCTTGCAAGATGATGCATATTTGATGCGAGCGCTTAAGCCACAATTACTTGACGATATCTGAAAGGGTTCCAAGCGTTAGTTAATTTTGAAATTTAATTTATATTGAGCGTTATTATTGTACAATAATAAGTCCATTAATATTAAAGCAAAATTAAGCTATAAATTAGTTTAATTTATCAACAATCGTTCTGAAGAAGAAGCTGTACCTATATGCATATGGTTTTCTTTATGCATTAAGAGCCAATCATTGATAAGCATTGGTATTATTGGTCTCATATTGTAAGCACAAGCTTTAAACAGGTACTGTCCAGTTCCATGGTATTAGTGGTGAAATTGTCGTTATTTCTTTTTTATTTTTATAACCAACTCGTTCATGGCAAATTGGAACTATTTCCCATAGGATGCTTGCATTATTGTCAATATTATTATATATACTTACATATTATTAAATATTTACATATAATTATCTATATATATAAAATCGAAAGGTCACTCACTCATCACGAAATCTCAGAAACTACAAGTGCTAGGAATCTCAAATTTTGCATAGGAGTTATTTATAGGACGTAGGTACTCAAGGAGACAGAAATTAATTTTAACGTAGTTCACGTGGGCAAAGCCGCAGGCGGGCTGCTAGTACATAATAAATCCATAGTTCCGTTGTTGCCTCTTATAGTTATTAAATATTGGTTTAATTAACCTATGACGTTCTAATAACTTTCAAAGTAATATATTTAAATAGTTATAGACGATCTCGATTCGAGAAAGTATTTTATTAATATTTTTTATAGAAATTTAGAAAATTTAATGACGAAATACAAGAGTTACTTGACTTTAGAAAATAGGATATCCATAGTATCGAAATTATAAGGTTTTAGGACCAACTTCTTAAATCGTTAAATATATTCAGTAACGATATAATAATATGTATATTAGTCAATTTCCCTCGTAATCTTCTATAGAGGCAGTGATTTAATATTTTGCACAGGCTATTTGAAGGGTCTGTATAAAAAGTCGGGCAATAGGAGTGGATGAGTGAGGTTTGGGAGAAGTTCGCGATATTATGAGTTGTCGCAGCCGACGGCGGGGACGGTATCCGCATCACAATTGCTCGCCTTGATGGATTGTGGGGGAAACTATAAAAATGTTTATAAGAAATTACTTATGTGATGACTATGCTAAATGGAAGTAAGTTGTGAATGCTTTTCATTTTGTGTTTAATTAAAATTTTGTTGTGTTTGTCGTTTCTTATGGACGCCCAAATGGTGTAAATGTATATAATTAGGAATATTAACTTCTTTATTTATATCGTTTACTAACATATCGACGAGAGAGTCAGGACTGGGTGGGCTGTGAGCACCCCAGAATAGTTTGGTGCCCACCACCGAAATTTTACTAAGAACGTTGCTCCGAAAATAAAACAGCATTTACACGAACTTTTCTGTGCAAAGCTGAAGTGCAAGCTCCCTCTAACCCTTTTACCCAGAAAATGACACTAGACATGGCCCATGGTCATTTAGCTAAATAGATAACTGAGTATATCCATATCCATACCTATATTATAAATTCGAAAGTAACTCTGTCTGTCTGTCTTTTACGCAATCAGGCCCAAATCGCTAATTTAATTGTGATAAAATACTCATAGAGATACTTGAGGATCTCGGGATGAACATAGGATATTTCTTTCTCATATTTGTAATATTTTCGATATATATCAATATATTAAAATACTTATTAATTTGACATGCAATTTATTCCGCCATGTTAATAACAACCGTCGTTGCTAAGCAACGATTTGCAAAGTTTGTTGTTAGAAAACGTTACCCAAAATAATCTTGCTTAACGCATCTCTCTATTGAAAACTGAAAATACTTTCATAAATATATTTAATAAATATTCGTATAGCTCAAGCGGGCGTAGCCGCGTTCGGGTCCACTAGAAATTAAATATACTTGAACATTACAAAAATATTAAAGAAAAAATATTTATTAAGGCTAATGACAATTTCATCTCTATTGCATGCATGTAAATGCGGAAAGCTATTTTTATTAAGGGCATTATTAAAAGTCCGTGTTGTACATCGTCGAGCAATTTTAATATCGTTAGGAGATATGTGGAAATTGTACGTATTTGTGGATGCAACTATTTAAAATATAAATACTCTAGATGTTCTTGAAGGATTTTAATATATAATAGAATATTTAATCAGCTTCACGCTCTATCCCGCACACAGCAGGGTAGCAGAGGGAACCTAGTTTAGTTTAGATTTAGAATATTTTTAGCAGAATATAACATTAATAATAGAATAATAACAATTTTAGAGTTATATAGCTATACGACGTATTATTATTTAGGAGTTTTCATAGAAGTAACGGTAAAAAATATTTGATTAATGAATATGAGCAAAATTCTTCGTCGTCTATTATTGAAGGTTTAGAACTAATCCGCTGTAGATAAAAGTATAGTTTTTAAATATTTATAGAAAGTATTCAAGTTTTAGATCAAATGCTAAAACAGACGGATTTTCAACAAAAATACATGTCACTATAAAAATTCTACAACTTTTAGTAAGTTAGTTGATGGAATAACGAATAAAGAAATTATTCGTTAATGTCACATTAACGACGTAGACGTGTAGACGTGATCGATTCCATCTCAGGAAAGAAACATTTAATATTTTCATTTCTCCGTTTTGGTGAGAAGACGAACTGCGGCGTTGAGTTCCGCCATTCAACACACAATGCATCCAGCTGGAAAGGAAAATGAGGAACAGAATGCCTTAGCACTAGGTTCCCTCTGATTACGGTACATATACATTACAGCAGGCTACATGCGTGATAGACCGTAAAGTTGACAAAAAATTAAATAATAAATATAGCTTATTGTATATTTTGCTAAAACATTCTGTAATAACAATAACTAGAAAAAAGCTAGCAGAGAAGAATCACAATGGCATGTCTTGACTGACTCATTGAATGAAGTTTGATGATTTACAAAGTATAGAAATTAACATTGTAGTTGGTTCATATCGTGTTCTAATTTATGTGAAAAGTAGGTGAGGGATAATGAACACATTTGTTTTTTAATTACGTAACATTTTTAAATACGACATAATAATTAATGGTATTTGTGTAAATAAAAGATTATTTTAATATATTCTATACACATATAATCGTACGAACTCTAAGAAGTCACTTAGTCCCAAATATATCTGTCCAAATGAGAATGTAAAATAATTAAGAACTGTGCTAGTATTAGAAATATTAAAAATATTACATTATATTATAAATATTCTTTTTTGTTTATGTCCATATATTAAAATTATTTATATATAATAGTTTACTTATATATAATAGTTAATAATTTACTTCAAAAATCTATAACATAAAAACAAAATAAATTCAAAAAGTCTCGTTTTAATTATATCATGACGTTGACTTTGAATTGTATTCGTAGCGTTCTCGTAGACTCGTAGAGGCCCATCTTCTACGTTCACTGTTCATAACGTATTCCGAATCCTAACTTATGTATGGGGCTAAGTGGCGAAATTGTGGCTCGGCTCATAATTTCATTGTTTAAACCTGTCGTGAGAACTTTAACACTGAATATATAAGCTTGTGTAATGAGTTTTGAATACACCCTAATTATATTACTTTCAGTACGATTTCTGATTTTGAGAGTGACTTTTTTTTTAGTTTGATGTTGTATTACGCACAGAGCAGGGTAGGCAGAGGAAACTTAGTGTTAAGACACTCTGTTCCCTCTTTTTTCGGCAGATTCTGGAAGCATTTCGTGTTGAGTGACGAAAGTCAACGCCGCGCATCGTCTCAACACCAGAGCTGAGAAATAAAAATGTTAACTTTTTTATTTTCTCGAATAGAAATCGAACCCACAGCCTGTTGTGTTTACAGTTTTGTTTAGTCACATGTTTGTACCTCTGCGCTACGACTGGCCTCTATAAAAATATCTTTTTTTAAATATATTTAAAATTAAAATTAAAATAATAACATTTATTGTTTTATAGTAATTACTTTTTATCTTTCATGTGTAAGAATTATTCGAAACAATTATCTATATTTACATTTATATGCGAAAATTTTATACACGAATATTATCGCCGCATCAAATTTTATATTTTACCACCAAATATCGATAAAAACAATGTCAGGAATTTTCAATAACGACTTACTTTTTAATTATAATTAGTAGTGTTGTGTCACTCCGTTTTTTGCTAATTCAATAAATATATATCTATATACATAAAATCGAAAGGTCACTTACTCATCACGAAATCTCAGAAATTACATGTGCTAGGAATCTCAAATTTTGCATAGGAGTTATATTTATGACGTAGGTGCTCGCTAAGACGGGAATTTGCAATATTCGACTACTAAGGGGTTGTTTTTGGGGTCGAAAGTTTGTATGAAACTTCGTTACTACAAATGCTAGGAGTCTCAAATTTTGCATGAAACAGAAATTAATAATAAAGTAGTTCACGCAGGCGAAGCCGCGGGCGGGCCGCTAGTCCTATATAAAGCACAACACGTACAATATACCGTTATATACTCTATCGAAATGTCAAATTAACTTTGAAACAAACCATTAGCCTAACTGGATGGGAGACCGTGTAGCGGAGGGTGGTTCAATCCACCCTCGAGGACTTGACCCAATTTTTTCCACTGCGTTTCAATGTACGCTAAGACTGGCTGTGATTATGATCGGAAACACAATTAATTGATAATATCGTAAACAATGCTATTAACGCAGTTGATTGATCGTATGTAATATTTTTATGTTACCAATATATTGGTAACAATTTGTGATTTTAATAGTAAATATTTATTATTAACAACTAAGAATTAAATATGATTTTATTTCTATAATATTTATTATATCAAATTTTTATCAATAGTGCAGGTAGGGTAAAATACGTTTAAGCTATAAAAAATAAATAAAAAAATAAGAACGTTTCATTAATTAAATATTATTTTCGAATGATAACCCACAATCACTGCGTATCCAGTCAGATACTTGCCCACCTCGCACGATATTGAACAACCTCAGCTAAACATATTGTTTTCAAAGAAATATATTTCTTTACGTCAATTAGATGTAATCTATGAAATACATATATTTCCATTTAACATACTCGTACATCTTTATTCCTTAGTGGTTATTAAGGTTTACTTAATCAAAAATTAAATTATTTTCCGTATAAAGTGGCGTATATTATATTCCCATACTATAAAACCAATACAATATTTTTAATTATAACAAAAACGTTATTGAACTGTAACCTATAAACAATAAAAATAACCGACTTATATATTATATTGTTTATTTTATCGCAAGCTTTCAAAAACCCAAATATAGCTTAACGCACATTAAACACTACTCATTAAAATAAGCTAGACTTTTCGTTCCCAACTTTCCGTAGAATTTTTCGAGGCATTTGCACGAGACGTTGAGTGGCGGAATTCGACGCCAGGTTTTATTTAGCCTAAGTGCTAGAGCGAAGAAATGAAAATATTAATAAATAATAATTCATTCCATCGATTGGAAATCGAACCCACAACCGTTGCAGTCACACTCTTGTGCCCCTACGCCATGATGGCCTCGTAAAATAATATAAATGTAGGGGTAAAATCCTCGTAGGGGCGCCACTGGGGCTGAATAGAGCGAGCTCATTGTGCTCTACCTGTCGAAGAACCGGTCGCTATTTGTAACAATTTGTTCACGTTAAACTATCACCGTTACTCGTTTGTTGACGATCAATTTACCTATTTCATCGAAGAAATAGTATTCATTTGTATTGTAATCATGTAAGTATTTTCTCTCTTATTCACGCTGTATCCCGCATATAGCAGGGTAGGCAGAGGGAACCTGGGAACCTAGTGTTAAGACGCTCCATTGTCATTAAGACATTTCTATTCCCCACTTTCCGCTGCATTAAGGCATTGTGTGTTGAATAGCGGAATTCAATGCTTTGCATACTTAGAAAAAAAATTATAATAAACAAATACACTATTCTGAGTTCAACTAAATATGCTAACCAAAATCATTTATTAACGGTACCTATTAATTATTAATAAAGTGGGGATTTCATTGCAACCAAAATTATTTAATTACGTGATTTTCAATTAGCCACAACTTAGCCCCCATTACAGTATAAATAAATAATAGGGGGAAAATAAAAAGTTGGAAGCTATATAAATTTTAAATGGCTTATCTGTTCCGGACGCAAGGCAGCGGGACGCGTGATCTGCTCGCGGGTAGCCAGATAAGAGGATTACCAATCTAACGCACCCTAAGCTTCTGTTTATTCTGTTAATTTTATGTCTAATACTAAAATTTAATTTAAATTCACTCTAAGAATCTACAGCTAGGTTTGATAATTTTTTAGTGATGAAATATTTTCTATTTCCATTTTTTTTTCTTTTTCAGCACCCTGTATCCGGTTTCCTCTGCCTATCTTATAAGGTAGTGTTAAGATTCTCCGCCAAAGTTAAAGTTATATAAACTCAAAGGAGACGCTAAAATAAATTACAATGAGAAACTGTTCCTGAAAAGAGAGAAATTCATACTTTTCTCATTTTCTTTCTCTATGAACTATAAAACATTGTCATTTATTTGTTTAATAAATAAGATTTAAATGTATACCTAAATTCCATTTTTTCACTAAATCCAAATTCCCTTGGATACATTAAGACTTATTATTGTTTTTATCCTGAAAGCTAACTCTCTAGGATGATTCACCCAGCGTGACTTCGCATTTCCCTATCTCTTCGTCCCTCATCCATCACTGATATCAAATGGTTATTATAGTTATATATATATGTGTAAAGTCATTTTACTGCCATCTTACTTAATTGATAATGTATAGGGACAACTATATAGTGTAATTGTGGGATTGGCTTTTTGCGATTATATGTAACTTTTGTTTGATGACTTATTTTACTAGATTAAACCAGGTTTAAATCCGAATTTACAATCCGGATTTAAACCTGGTGTATAGAGTTTTTGCAGATTTACAAAAGAATATTAATGTAGATTCAATTGATGAATCTATAAAATGTCTGAAATCTTATATCATATAAGATTTTAGACCATTGAATAAAATATAAATTAAATTAACAATAACATTAAAATAGAGAAATAACAAATAGATATTTGTTAAATATGGCTCAGGACCATTTTTGGTCACAAATTCTGGTTTTCCTTGTAAACCAATCATATTCTAAAAGTAGGTGAATATAGAGAATAATTTATTATATTACACATATATAACTATGACACATCAACCAGCTACATTTAAAATATTTTCTATAAGAAAAAAAACCATATAAAATATACATTTAACTTTTCTCTCTAAACTGTTGTACCCGTGTGGGAATATAAAATACTATAATATTTTTTAAAAATATATTCAAATGAATATCTGTGCTGTGCTGTACCCAGCAAACCATTTCTATTGTCTGTTCTTCTGCACAGATTGCGCTAGATTTTAAACGCGTAGACAAAGAACTCATGATCGTTTTGTATAAATTCTTTATTGTTCAACACAAGCAAGGCTAAATTATGAATATAAAAGGAATTTTCATTTCTTTTGATAAACTCAAAGTGAAAAAAATATATATGAGAAATTAAATATGTTAAACGCAGGTGGAAATAGATAATAGTCTTTGTAAAGTGATTTTTAATTTTTTTTTCCGTTTGTATTATAGTCTCTTCTATTAGCAAAATTTAGTAGACGGTTGTGGGTTCGACTCCCAGTCTGGCTAATGAAATTTTGAATATTTTCATTCCCCTCGAGGCAAAGCGCGACGTTTTAGTGTCGCCACTCAATACATGGCACATCAAGAACTTGGCGGAAAGTGAAAGTCCCTTAATTGAGAAAGGAGTGTCTTAAGACTAGGTTCACAGCTTCCATCTGCCTTTTCCGCTAAATGATTTGGGGTAAAGCTACAAAACTAGGTGAAGCTGAAAAAATAAGTAATACGTATTTAAAAAATAATTGTAAATCCACAATTTCGCTTGTAAATATTATGTACATCTAGTATACTATATGTTTTTAGTGCTAGTATCATAATATAGTACTATATGATACTATGCGGAAAGCAAAGGATATATATTTTGACACTAAGTTAGGCTAAGCTATAAAAGAGTTATTGAAAAAAAATTAAATTACCTAATATTAAAAAAAAATGCTTTCCTGAAAAGAAAAGTCAACACAGATAAGTAAGAAGCTCACTGAAGTGGGGAAGTAATATATTTAATATGAAGAATATGTTTTTTTAATTTATATGTTGTATAAGATATATAGGTATAATTATATTATCCGACCTGATAAAAAAGAAGTAATTTTCCATGTAATTTATTTTTAATACAGAAAAAGAACTCTCTAATTGTTTCTTATGTGGCAAAGCTTATAAAATATTATAAGAATAAGTACAAAATCCTTAAACACAGCGTTTTAGAAGAGCAGAAATAAAAGGGTTCACAAAAGTGATCTAAAATAATTTCTTTTTTATTTTAGTACTTTAAAGAACAATAGTCTCAATCTCAAGCGGCTTGACCTTACTGTGAGAGAAATTAAACGCTACGGGCAAGCAGCGTTTTGTATTTTTATATACAATTTGTAATTTTTACACAACTTTTCTCACATGACCTACATAGAAATGTGTAGAAATCTATAAGAATTAGGTACAGTTAGGTATTTTTGGACCAAGAAACATTATATATGTATACATACATATATTAAGAAAACCAGCAGACAAATTATGTTTTCCAAGATGAGGCTTTAAAATTATTATTTAGTTACTCTTAATAAGTCAACATTAAAAAAAAGTTCTTGTTATGACCTGATAAAAATACACACATTTATACTTAAATACTAAAGATATTTATGTACAGAATATCCCGTAGGGATTGGATAAACACAAAAAAACACAGAAAAATTAAAAACTTTTCTGTGTCCAGCCCATATTACGCTCTACAAATAAAATTATACCCGATCCTATTCGAAACCCGTTGTCATAATTACTAGGAGCACGTGTCAATGGGCTATAAGATAAAGGAATGGTCGTAAAAGGGACATTGTATTGGCTATTACGGTAATAGAAGGCGCTAATTGGAATATCTCATGTGCACTCTTCATCTCAGCTATGATTTTATCCTGATGTCATTATCACTTTAGTACCCTATCATAAATAAGCCACTTGTTTGCTTCTGTCACTACGCAAATTCACCGATCCTAATTACCTTACAACTATACAGGGTGGAAGAGGCAGCGCTTCTTTTACTGAAACTGCATATAGGGTAAAATATTTCAAACCCAGAATTAAAAAAAATAATCAAGGTACCTCAACAGTTTAGACGTAGGATTTTTTTTTCATTTCACGATTTTTATCCATACCTGTATTTTGTGTCACGCACACATACGTATGCGACGTTGCCGCTTTGACAGGTAAGTGTGTGCGTGCCTATGTTATACTTTACAAACGGCGTTTTATTTTAAAACGATTATTTTATTATTTATTTTGTTTGAAAAAATAACTTTTTCATTTTTGGGAATTATTTTTTTTCCGAATTATATTAGGCTTTTATAGAGTAGTTAAAACTGTGGTTTCAATTAAAGTTTTGCTGACAATTCCACCCTGTATACTGTAAATATAAAGAATGTACGCTAGCAGACCTCGCCTTCCACTTATATATTGTATAGCATAGCGCTATAAAAATACGCTCCTTTATACAAGAAAAACGTTTCCATAAAAAAAATTAAGCTGCATCCTAAACAAGATATTTGAAAAGTAGGGTGTGTTTTAAAAAAGCTACTATTTGTCTGTATATTATAAAAAAAACATAGTTTTCATTCAAAAGAGTTTTTGCGTATTTGTGAGTACTATGGCAGAGGTTATTCATTCTATTTGCGTAGATTATAGTCAATTTACTTTTCAGAGCGACAATTTAGTTTATTTGACACATTAGTAAACTCAATAAAAAATTTCCTTTACAGGAGACCTATCGACGGTGGGCGTGTAGTACAATGGTGCCTCTTTGGGTGGAGGAAGGTGCGGACGAGGGAGACGAGGGAGGGCGGTCGCGGCGAGCGCCCGCCGAGCACACGGCGCGGTGGCACGCGCGGCACCTGGAGCGCGTGGGCCACCTGGACCGGCGGCGCGGCGGCGGCGTCGTGGGCCGCTGGGTGCGTGCCGCTGCCGCAGGCCCAGGCCGGCCCATTGTGCGCCTCAAGCCTTGCCTTTCGGTCTGCCAGCTCGTCGAGCAACACTGCCCCTACTTCCTGCCGGCGGACCGCGCTCCCGCATACCCCACACAGTACGCCGGCGAGCCCACCTTCTTATGCCTCGGTCAGTAAAACTAAAAATAACTGTAAAAAAATACATATTTTTATATGTTAAAAGTGGTCTTTATATCATTCTTGGCACTGTTCATATCTCTACATGGCAATTCAGTCGGCAACGATGTCGGCGTATTAGGCTCGATTAGCCGCCGCAGCTTGGCCTTCGTTCAAAACGAGAGCTCGAAACAAACGCCACCTTCCGTAAGCTACACCCGCTATTGTTCCTTTACACGTCACTTTGACCAATTGTTGCTTGTACGTCTCTCGTTAAGCTTTCCATTGTTATACTGTTCGTTTTTCAGCAACTTGCTACACTATTTTTACCTCTAGATTATTAAGTTATACGTAAGAGTACCTTCTATATTTTTAATGTCAGAAGTTTATCGAATGCGAATATCACCTAGTTCTTAGCGCAAACGTGGTGATTTTCAGACCCTCGCATACCAGAGACGGGTGCACAGGCGAACAAGTCCAACTACGGCGCCGACGACTGCTGCTACTGGTACTGCGAGGGCAGGCTGTGCTACCGCTGCGAGTCGCGGCTGAGCGAGCCGCCGCGGCCCGAAGCGGAGCGCTGCTCGCCGGTGGAGGAGCGCAATGCCACGTGCTCGGTGCCCTACCCGGCGCCCGCAGCCGCCGCGCTGCCGCACCCCGCCCTCCTCCTGGCCTGTGCCGTCATCGCCATCGCCACGTCGATTCGGACTCACTGGACACCACCCTTACCTCTAGTGAATGTGCGCGGTACGAGGTTATAGTTTTACGTTAAGTCCCGCGATCGCCGGACTACGATCGAAACTTCTTTTAGTGCTGTACTTATGATAATAAATTGATACGCGAGAGGAGTTCGACGGCTACGAGTCGCGGCGCGGTCCGCCGGCCGCCGCCGCGAGCGCGAGCCGTCCCTATTGTAAGTTTGTCTGTGTCCGTTTGTTTGATACACCCTTCAGAGAAACACCAAAACAATGTTCTGTCAATATTACTTATGCGTTGTCTTCAGAGTTGCATTAAGCCGACGTTCCGGCCACTATAATATAATATTTTCGACACAAATTGTAAACGATTAAATATATTTGCGTATAATGTTTGTATATTTTAAATAGAACTGCATATTGTAAACGTTCGCGTGGTTATAAAATTGAATTGAAGTTGTGTTATTTATTTTTGCTAAAATAGTTTACACGAGCTGTAGCAATGTTAACAAGGTTTACAACTGTTTGGAAGTCGTGTCATGTCGTGCTAATTTGATGTTTAAAACAAAATGAAAAGAATTGTTTGATTAAAACATGTTTAACGCTACCGATATAGAGTCAAAACCAACTTTTGTGTCACTTACAGGAACAGAAATGGTTGTGCCCTACCGGCACGCCTAAATGCCATAAAGCAAAGAATCAATCAATTAATAGAAATGGCAACATTTTAAAATTGACAAATTAATGTCAGATTATAACTTTTTGAACTGTTTGGTGTAACACTGGCACGAACTTCAACAGAAATTTCCCTTGTCTCAACATCCCCATAGTGACAATAGATGGATTATTTGTAGTGTTAATTTTAGTAGAACATTGGTAAAGAGGTGGGAGCATCGAGACATTTTCCGCAATAACATCTGTCTTGAAAATTTTCAACTATAATAGTTACAGTGTGTTTTGTGTGTTTGTTAATCTGTGAATTTATTTTCAGGAATTTGAAATATATATTTTAATATATTTAATTTGTTAAATTTATGTAATTATATTGATTTATTATTAAATTCTATAGCCTCGGATTATACTTGAAAATCAACATTATGAAAAATTTAAGTAATTAAAATTAACGGACCTGTGTCGATGCTCAGCTACCTACGGACGCCTAAACTTGGTCTATATTGTATACATCGTACGGCTACTTGTATTAGGATTAATTAATTGAAGGTAGTTGTTGTTTTGTAAGAAAATTAAACATAAGCATATGATGACAATTATATGTAATAATATATCCGTCTTATGAACTAATTTGATATACCAATTACCGCTGTAAACATGGTTCAAGATGTTTTTATATGAATTGAATATATATTATATATATGTCGTGTCGATTGGAGGCGACAAAACTACCTTGAACGTGAGTCGTTGTCATAATTAAATAGATAACGGTATTTGTTATTGATTTGTATTATTTTTTAAAAGTATTTAAAATTATAGAGGTGTTGAAGATTTTGTGATCGAGAAATTGATTAAAATTAATGGTTATTAAGACTTTATTGAATGAACATTTGTTGAGAGTATTGTCCTCGGTCGGGGATGTAGTTGTTGTATTCGAAAGATAATAATATTAAATAAGTTATTTTTTACGTTTTTATTGTGTAAATATATCAAAAACGGTTTGTTGTTTCCACTCCCATACCTAAATGAAAGCCACCAAGGGTGCTAAATGTCTATTAACGCTTCTTAGGGACTTCTTTTAATTCTCCGTATCAAATTTATCCTGTGACCTAGTAGTCAGTTTGCAAGTGGATGAATGTACAAGTATTATATATATTGAATAAAATATTTTCAAGACCTTACATGCATATTTGGGACACCTCAACCTCCGAATGTCAGAGCCATATCATTTGAAAACTACTTATACATTTTGCAGGCCAGAAATTATTATTTTCTTAGTATTTTGAACGAAATTAACAGATTTAAATGTAATAGATTTTATCCGGCCGATAGAAAATGAATGCAGGGCGGTGGGTCGTATTGTTTCAATCGAGTATCTAATTCGCAAGTGATGCCTAGTGCCTTCACCAATTGCACGCTAAAGAAGTCTCCTCCATTAAGGAGTGGTCTGGCACTTACTTCGGAATTATAATTATTTACTATAAATACTGTTAAACTCTCTATATTTGCTTTGAAACTGTTTCATAGATAGGATTTAAAATTAATTATTCAACGACAAAAATGAGATGGATGACACGTGTGAATGAGAGGTCACAAATATTTGTTTAAAATGAAGATTTGAAGTAGTTACAGTATCCATTGTTATGTATAACGTTTCGCCCAACTTCTGTATTCGAAAAATCAGGGTACAAAAAGCAAAGGAATGTTACTTAAGTATGAGTTTTGCCAAGCAGAAAACGTATATAGAGAGAATATTAGGTGTACTAAGAAAATAAATGTTGTTTGTGTTAGGTCGAAATCAAAAGTCTATTAAAAATACATTTAATGAAAACTTTTACTTTTTCTGTCATATTTAATTAGAGTCAATGCATACATTAGTTAGCAAGAGCATTTAAGAATTTTCTCCAAAAAATTATTATACAGAGTGTAATTGTCAGCACCACTTTAAATGAAACCACAGTTTTAACTACTCTATAAAAGCCTAATATAATTCAGAAAAAAAAAACAATTCCCAAAAATGAAAAAAATATTTTTTCAAACAAAAGAAATAATAAAATTATCGTTATAAAATAAAACACCATTTGTAAAGTATAACATGAGCACGCACATATTTACCTGTCAAAGCGGCAACGTCGCACACGTAAGTGTGCGTCACACGAAATACAGATATGGGTAAAAATCGTGAAATGAAAAAAAAATCCTACGTCCAAACTGTTGAGGTACCTTGATTAATTTCTTTAGTTCTTTCTGGGTTTGAAATATTTTACCCTACATGTAGTTTCAGTAAAAGGAGCGCTGCCTCTTCCACCCTGTATATGATGTGTAAATTGTATGAAATATTTAAAATACGTAAAGTTCATGTTATGTTATTTAATATTGTGTAATAATAGCAATCCTGGCAAATATTACAATGTTAGTAATGTAAGCATTTGATTCTAATTAAGTCGTAATATTATAACAATTTATTTTTTTTATTTTAATTATCGCATTAATTCCGTTAATGGATACTATTTAATATAATATGTATTATGTATGTTGGATAGATTTTAAATTACTAGGTACTCTCTTTGCCTCCTTAGTAAGGGGTGTTTTTCACGATATCTCCTTGTATCTATGTATAAATTATCAAAAATTAGATTTAGACAATGAATTACTAGTGCATAATTAAATTGAAACAATTTCGAGCACTCGTTAAAACTCACACATTGACCGTACATTCCTTCTTTTTGGATATTTCAACTTCCACTCTTATGAATCTTCACTTGGCCACTATTCTATCTTAGAGTAGATAAATAAAGACCAAAAGAGAGGAGTTCGGTTCGAATGTTGTTTAAACATAAACACGCGTCTCGTTTTGTGTTGTCGACCTTCCCTGTGAACCAATAGTACCGGAGTATCTACGCTTAGATGCTAAACATAGGATATAACATTTTGTATAGGCTATTATAAATTTTAGACCGAGACCAGCTACTTCATTTCCGTATTGATTTAGTAGAGACACAAAATTAGCAATAAATGGTAGAAATTAACTGATAATCATGTAGTTCACATCCACGGGTCGTTCGAGTGGCACAGCGACGACAGTTCAGCACCAGCCGGGGCGAGGTGTTCGTAGGTTTAGTATAACGGGTGTATTTGGTGTTACGTTGCGGTCGATGATAGTGTGTATGTTATGTTTTTAAATAATATACGTATGAGTTGATGTACATAAATAAAGTGTAAATGTTTAACGCACAAATAACTACAAAAACATTGTACGAAAAATTATTATGTATTTAGCTGTAAACTATAACTGAAAGTTAAATATTAGGGGTATGTATGACCTTAGGTTTGTTCGGGCGTCTGCTGCCAAGCTGTGTTGTTTTACTGTTTCTTATTAAATAAATAATGTTTAGTAAATGGCTAACTTAGTCTACGTTCGTTTTGGCAGCACATTGCCTCGAAATCCGCGAGTCCTCGATGTAAATTATTGAATTCAATACTGACGAAGTTAAATAGTTATATTATAAGCAATTCTTCACGTTAGGTTAACGTCAACATTGTTGACTGTTCACACGCACAAACATCACCAATACGTCTCTCGGGGCTCACCGTCAATGCCTCGGCCATCGTTATTTATATAGATAATTAATCCATGTGCCATAGACGTCCTGTTCCGTTAAAGTTAATGTAAGGAAAACACCAAATCGTAGCCTTTTACATACAATATATATAGATATGAGTACAAATAGTTGTGGCCGAAAAATCGGTGACGATGACGAGCAAATATTTTATACAATATTTATTTTAATGCATTCGTACAAAAGAAGTTAAAAGTATATTTAGTCTATGGCTATAATTAAACAAACCTGGTGTTGCCATATTGATTTATCTGTTGCGGTCTACTTCATGTATCGAATATGTATTCGGATGTTATTCGATACATTCAATCGTTACAAATAAACGTATTATACTCGTAGGTATAATTTTATTTTTCTCGTATTCATTACGGATAATTGGCAACAATTATTTTACAATGTTATTAAATTACATTTGACGTTAAATATATGCTTTACCGTTTTCAATGGCACCAGTTTAGTATTATTAATCTGTTACAGATTAAATAAATAAACTAATCAATTATATTAATTATTTATTAATACAATTGATAGTTTATAGAGCATGTCAAGAAATTGTATCACAATTTACATATATATAAAAAAATCTAATACCTATATACATAAATATGTTAACATTTTCTCTACCATAGTCTAAATATACTTGTTAATATTACAATAGCTTAGCGTTCTAACGGATCAATATTTATATGAAGGTGATAGTAATATATGACAACGTTAAAATCTTATGATGAATAGTCATAAATTAAGAATTTTAATTATTTTTCATAATAATTTGTACGCGACAAGAATAGTTATGTGAATAAATAATTATTATCAAAATATGTAAGCCCTGAATGGAAGCCTTAATGCACTACATTTTCATTTACGCTTTACTTTCTTTTGCCTGTTTGAAGGAAGGTTAATGACAATGAGAAAGATTCCTGTATAAAAACATTTTTTTAAAATTGGGTGGGAAACGACAACTGATAAGGGCGGGGTGGAATAGAGATTGTTAATAATGCACAATATCAAGGTAGAGTTTTCCTGTTTAATCTGCTTAGCTCATATTCTACCTATATATATTTACATACATATGTATGCATGTTACGATAAATAAGGTGCAATTATTTTAATAATTATTTATGTTAATGTTTGTTTTTTTTATATTTTTATTAAATCCTATATTACTAATGGAGTGTTTAAAATATTCGAAATAAACTCAAAATATATTGATGTAAATATGTAAAGGAAAAATGATAACTTATAGGTTTTTCACAGAAAAAAGCTTGTAACAAATTTGTATTTGTAGATCATATGGAGGGTGGAATTGTCAGCACCACTTTAAATGAAACCACAGTTTTAACTGCTCTATAAAAGCCTAATATAAGTCAGAAAAAAATAATTCTCAAAAATGAAAAAGTTATCTTTTCAAACAAAATAAATAAAAAAAATCGTTTTAAAATAAAACACCATTTGTAAAGTATAACATAAACACGCACACACTTACCTGTCAAAGCGGCAACGTCGTATGTGTGCGTCAAACGAAATACACGTTATACAAAAATCCTACGTCCAAACTGTTGA
This sequence comes from Heliconius numata, assembly GCA_016802625.1. Classification (NCBI taxonomy): domain Eukaryota; kingdom Metazoa; phylum Arthropoda; class Insecta; order Lepidoptera; family Nymphalidae; genus Heliconius; species Heliconius numata. Next base: position 226,646 of record JAEBDU010000028.1, read on the forward strand.
GGGACCTTGATTAATTTCTGTAGTTCTGGGTTCGTTATATTTTACCCTATATGCAGTTTCAGTAAAAGGAACGCTGCCTCTTCCACCCTGTATAATTAGTGCATACGCCCGAATCTTAAATTTATTAATTTTTATAAGTTGTATACTATAATGCTACAATCATGAAATTTGTACGGAATCATCTGTGAGTGACTTCTTCTCATACATGACCGGTTTTTTTCTATAAAACCAATTCACTGCCTCTAAAATGACTTAAAAAAGTTATCATTGCACTTTATTTAACGTAACGAAATGTATATTTTGTCTTTTATAGTTTGTCTTGTTCATTCTATTCAAATATATTATATTTTTAAAGTTTACATTAATTATTTACTTTATGTTTATTAACTTTAAGTTTATGTAAAATGTTTCAAAATCACTCATCTGTCCTTCTATCATAAATTTTCATCATTTATTACTAATAAGTTCTAGATCATATAAATATATGTAACTTTCATTTATAGGAGCATAATTTATGTATTTGAAACTTATAATTCGCATTTTCTAACACATACTCGTATGTATCTTCAATATGGGAAGGATATTTACGAACAGGGCGACGTTATATACCTTAATCTCGTAATATTACCTTATAAAATTGCCTGGATAATAGTGAGAGAGGTAGTGTAGTATATAAATTCTAAATTACAACAATAAATAAGAAAACTCGGCGAGCGCCGGCGAACACTGCCACAGCAAGCAGGCTCTATATTGATATGATCTAGGATGTGTCGTAGGTATTTCTCGAGTAGTATTCGTGTACTAAGTCTTATGTTATGCCTTCTAAGTGATATACGAGTAAGTGCGCGGGCGGAGGCGGGTGCGTTTGTGTAGTGGCGGTCTTCTAAAATCTTTTATATATATATAATCTAAGTCAATTCAATATTAATTAATTAAATTAAAATTTCACAATGTCGATTGTCGGTTATCTCAAAATTGAATTTTAATTATATTGTAGTTATTATGGGAGTTATAGATCTATGTACACATACATGTATAAATGGGATGCCATAAATCTTTTTAGCATTTATCTAAACTATCAGTAAGTAAGAGTACCATAGTGTATTGATATAATTGAAGTAATGCCAGAGTTTAATATGATTTTTTTTTCATAAAAATGACTTAAAGCTTCCACTACTACACTACAGAGAGAGAGAGAGAGAAAGAGAGCTCATCGCCGCTCCGCTCGATGCGTGGGGGCCGCGCGAGCGCAGTGGCCCTAGGCCGCACCCGCACCGCTCGAGTAGACATCGTTCAGCACTCGAACTAAGGTTAATATTGTTCGGATAATTACGAAGTAGACAGATTTTGAAGTTTAATATTATTTGCATTTTCCTAAGAGTTAGAACGATTGAGACAGTAGGTCGCACGACCGTGTTATGGTGAATTGTGGAGATGTTTATTAAAAAAATACGTTTATGAAAATGAAATAAAAACAAAAAATATTGTCATATAAACCTGTAATTACTAACTTAAGAGGAATTATTGGAGAAACAGAAAAACGTTAAATAAACCGATTAAAATACTATCACGTTTATCATTTACCCCCCCTTTTACCCACTCGTAATAAACATGAAACACTAAAGAAAAGGCCAAATATTTTCTTTAAATATTTTAATACAAAAATGTTCGCTTACGTCAATATCACACACGAACTTACATCATCTATTTATATTAAGTATAAAAACTATGACTTCGAATTAAATTATCGTTCTCGCACAGTATAAAAAAACACATTCATCACAGTAAGACGTTCGCTATACACAATATATCGAACGTGGACACAGACAGTCGGACACACACTACACTCGATCACAGTGAAGACGCAGTGGAGTTAGGTAAGGTAGGAAGTCAGA
>JAEBDU010000029.1:0-67811 GCA_016802625.1 Heliconius numata
AAAATCCAAATAATAAAAAATATTAACAATGATCAAGTCTACAAAATAAGTAAAAAATGAGATAAAATGAGACAGTCTTTACCTCTACAGTTGCGAGCCACTAATAACAAAAGGAGGATCCTCTAACAGGTCATAAGTACGGGATAAAAATGTCCGGATATTTTTCAAAGAGTAGCGAATGAGACCGTTTGAGTTACAGGGACGAATTATGTTAAAATATACTTTATAATCTTGAAAATTCTTTGTTTTTAAAAGTTTGATTATTAATTTTATTTTTTACATTAACTATGGAAATTCTTAAATATGTTAATCTATTATCATCCATAGCTTCATATATTATATTATTTATTCGTAAAGATTAATATGTTAACAGTGGTATATAATTTAGGGAAATAATACACCATTAATACTTATTTCCATTGCTACACTTATTTAATTTTACTTTTTTCGAATTAAAAATTGTACACTGTAAAATCAATTGAAAAAGCTTCATCATAATCGGTAATAATCACATTTTAAATTTAACCTCTCTTACTTAAAAAACATATTCTGTAAATTTCATACATTTAACACTAAAACCAAATAATAACAATATTAAAATATTACAACATTAATACAAACATACAAATTCATTATAATACTTAGAAACTTCTGTCGAATAGAAACGAAACTTGCACCAGTACCAACCTCCAAGTTCTGCCCAGCGCATGGCCCTACCCCACCCCACCCTACGAATTAATTGCAATCAAAAGGAAGGACAAGTGTAGTCCACCCTTAACTCTTGCATGTGTGCGTGCATGTATACGTATAGCGGTATTTCTATTCTTTGCTAGTGTTAGTGATTGTTCGTCCACTTCCATATGAGACGAGTAATGTCTACGCCACATCTACGCTATTGTTTTCGGCGTACAATGCACGATTGTTGGTTTTGGTGTATATATGTTTGTATGTATATAATATGTATAAAAGTACGTATACTTGCTATTTTTATTTATATATTAAAATATGCTAAAGAATGGAATTTTTATATTTTTTTATCCCGAATAGATATCGAATCATTGCGTTTTTCAATAAACGATATTCCACTGTACTAATTGTAGTATCTATATACTATATATACTATTGAAAGCTATTCAAGCGCAGCTGTGAAGAGTTGAGTGATCATGTGGATCGGATTCCTTTCATAGTTTATAAACCTTAAAAGGAAAATAAGAATAAATATATTTAAAATTTAATTTATTCCTCACATGAGAAACGATAAATTATTTATAAATACCAAACAAAAACAAAAACTTTGAAATGTTCCATTTAAAACAAAAACCATACAACTTTGAAAATAATCATCTGATATCGAGAAGCTATACATTCCACTCATATACGATTCTGTGAAACTACATTAATATTTCAGGCCAACGGGTCCTTTCTAAACAGCCCATGGTCTTCCAGTTATTCCAACTTTGGAGTTTAGACTTCGCTCTTGGGGTGCGTGTAAAGATTACTTTGGGGAAGGCACTTATCTTTAACTTCATCGACATTGCTTTTTGATTATTTGCTTACATTATACCTATTATAATAAAATATATATAAACATCGTTCGTAATATTTAATATTTTTGTTAGTCGATTTTTTTAAGATTTTTACTTGGTTCTATAGACTAATAATAACTGATCGAGCTTGTATTGAAATTATGACTTACTCGAAAAGGTTAATTCAAGGACATTAAGTAAATTCAAATTAGTATCAAAAAAGCATTTAAAAAATAGTAGTATACTTATAAAATGTAGCATTAATTATTATCGTATATCCTGAAAGAGAGCTTTTACTACAAATAGTTTTTTTTTTAAAACATTTTATATTTCCTTTATTAAAATACAAGTACAGTCATTAACGTATAATTATGAAAGATTATTCGTGATTATTATCTTCATTCTAGTTGAGGACCAAACCCTTGAAGCAATTGTAGATCAGGGTTGTCAAAAATATATTCATATACATGACGGCGCGCTGCTATGTATTAGTTTTAATTATAATTTCGCAATTATTACATTTCAATATTAATTGATTTACGTAATGGATTATATTAGAGGAATATTTAAAATGGAGCGGGTAACCCCGAATAGGGTAGTAGGTGTAGCCACGAATAATAGCAGACGTCATTGGTTGACAGCTATGGCGTGAGATGTTCACCAATTAACCTATTGGCTCCAAATCTATTGTAATTTTGCTAATCTTGTAAGATTTATTGTAAAACTGTTATGTAAACGAGTAATAAGACATTGTGGAATATAAGTGTGACTTTTATTTAAACATCTCTGTTGCTACAACGCCCACAAATGAATAGTAACAGCCAAGACCGCTTTGAGGCCCCTTCTGATGCTTCTACATACATATAATGTTAAAAAATAAATAATTTCACGCTCTGTCCCCATTTAACAGGGTGGAAACTCAGTGTTACTCTGTTTCTCATGTACTCCCTCAAGTTTCGAGACATTGCGTGTTGAGTGGTGGTATTCAACGCCTCGTTGTGTCTTGTTACCAGAGTGAGGAGACGAAAATAACTTAATATGCTGAGTCGGAATCGAACCCACAATCGTTGCGTTCACTGTCATACTCTATTCCGGTGTGATATGAGAACCTATAAAAATATATAATGGTTTAAATGCCAGTATATTGCCATTAAAATTAAATTTAAATGCAAAAATACTGGCATTTAAATTTACGATCAATATGTACGAGTATGTAGCACCATATATTTTAATTTAGCGAATTTATTGTTACAAGCATATTTAAAAAAAATATATCACATTCCTGACGGTGTCCTGAATTTAATAACTTTAGTTTCTAAATGGCTATTAAAATTTTTGTTTACTTTTAAAAGATATGAAAAACTATTTTGATATTTATTATAGTCTTATATTTATATCACTATTAACCAATATATATTTACCAATATTTATTAAAAAATATATATTTTTAATTAAATTAGTACAATTAAAAAATCAGGAAATAGCTAATAATAAATAAATAAATAAATAACACGCTTAGCAGCCCTACATTCGAGCCTAGCTCATGTTAGGGTTAGTAGCAATATAATGTTGATATGGTGATTCAAACGCCTCTTATTTAATTCTCACTTCACTATATATAATACTTAGAGAGCACTTCTTGTAATTGACGCATTTTAAACACCGTAAATTAAAACACAATACCCTCTTTTGCGTCGCGCAGTCGGATCAATAGAGCAAGAGATGGACAAAAATTAGACCAATCCGCATATCTCTGACAATTATACAAAATTCTTATTTTTAATTTAATTATGTAATTCATATTTTGAAAATAATAAAATTGATATCATCGTAGAGAAGTACTGATTATATTTAATTCATTTCCATTTATCTGCGGAAACTTTAACACTAGGTTTTAACACTAGTTACTACAACCTGACATCTTTGCCATTAATTGGCTGGAATGATTACTTTTTATATGTAGTTGAAGGTATACTCGTAGGTATATAATTCAATTAAATATGGTAAAATCTGTGTATGTAAATATGTATAATTTGTAGGTATGTATGTTTATAAGTGTATATATAAAATCTGGTAACGCTGCTAGAAATCTATAGACATTTTTACATACCACGTGTGGAGATTGGCTGGTAGAAAATATTTTTTAAGCCGCCGTTTACGCATATTTTTATTTCAAATTACCTACAATAAAGCATAAATAAATAAATAAATATCTTATTTACAACATAATATATTACTTAAAACTAAAGATATCCTTTAAATCGCAAGCATCCTGTACACCCTACTATCACTTACGTTTACATAGTCGAATGGGAAGCGGCGAGATTTTGACCAATTTACGGCGTGCCAAGTAGAAAGATAAGCTAATACAGCTCGGGGGGCTGTATTGGAAAACTAATTTTGTTCCAGCGAGCACCGGGCTACTGGTTTCCAACTATATATATGTGAAAGTATGTAAACGTGCAATTTATATTGTAAAGTTGTATGTAATAGAATAATTCGTTTTAAAATATTTTCATTGCTTTATATCTTTATATATATTTATACTTATTTTAAACTTAAACTTAGACTTTTCGTCTGTTTGCCTGTGCGTTTATTCACACTAATATTAAAAACGGCTTAATCGATTTTATTGTAGTTTTCGCTATTGTATTTTAGTTAGTTTCACGACCGATTGAAATAAAACAAACACTAAAAGTTAATATTTAATGTTAGTTTTATTTCAATCGGTTTGTAAATTAAAAAATGTTCGACAAAATTGCTATAAATAGCTGTTTTTATTGAATTGACTGAAATTATACGTGAAACTTGTTTTTAAAATTATATTATTTAATGCAGATTAATAAATTAATAAATATATAGTTTAAGTTCAATGAATGATTACACGTTTATTCATTGTTTCACCCAGCTTCACGCTATATCCCGCTAATAGCAGGGTAAGCCGAGGGAACCTAGTGTAGAGACATTCCGTTCCCCAACTTTGACCAGTTTTCGAGACATTGTTTCGTTGAGTGTTTTACATAAATTTACAAGCAAGAAGAGCAACTTTAAATTAAAATGTTATATGCAAATGAATACATAGACAAACATCCAGATCGCCATTAAAATAGAACGCAACCTTTCAACATACCTTACTACAATCGCTAATGACTTAAAGGCACGCGCCTGGACGAGGGGTGACCAGCAAGGGACGAAAAGGGTTACCCCTAAAACTGGGGACCCAACGATAATTAATGCCTTAAACGACTGTATGGACTATATCCAAAAATATATTATAAACCTTATTATTGAGGACGTAAGAGCGAGTGTTATTATGTGTTTCGATGAATTTGGACCAATTTTATAGTAGGGGGTGGAAAATAATAAGAGGTTTAGGTACATATAAAGTTGGAGCAAGTTGTTGATGAATGACACTCGGAGGACCCATTGCCCTTCGGATGTTTTAAGTGGGTTGGATAAGAAATGTCGGATCTGGTGAAATATTTGAGCTCGGATATTGTATTTGCGTGTGCCAATTAATATGTAGAAATCTCTTTGTTTTGTCTGTTTGTTTGTGTTGCTGACGATTTTGTTTGACCATCTTTGTTTTTATCTTATATTTGTTTATTGGTCTGTAAAATATAGTTTTTTCATAATTATTATAATAATAATAATAGTCTCCCATTTTTGCGAAAAGCAGAAAATCGAGTGTATTATTTAATTGGTCAGGAAGAGCGTAAAGTAAAACAAAAAATTACAATAGACATTTTGATTAAAAATATCGTACTTGTCATTATTTAAAAAAACATCCTTTTGTTTTATTCCGTTTATTTTGCATAATTATTTTTTGTATTTACGATGAATAATTAGAAATATTTTTTGTGAATTAAATTAAACATGTTATTTACAGAATAAATCATAAATTACTTATATGATTAACATAGACATATCCTATTATTAACCGACTTCTGTAAGAAAAGGAGGTTATCAATTCTGTATGTATGTACTGACCGACTGTATTTTTTTTATATATTCACGCACACACATAAAATCATGTAGTCGAACTCATACTTTAATAATCTAGTGTGAGGTTTTTTGTTCATTATTATTTTTTATTAAAAAGACACCTGATGGCAAGTGGTCACCGCCGCTACCAGAAGAGCTACAGACGCGTTGCCGGCCTCTAAGGTAAAGGTATATACGCTTTTTAAAGCTACCCAAGTCATATCGACTCGGAAACCCATAGGCCTTTCCACAGTTGTTTGGCTCATGGAATGAAGTTTCTACAGAACCGCACAATAGTCGAATATCTAAATTAAGACCTAGACCATCATGACGCAGTAGGATTAAGTCTGGCTCTAAACACGATTATTGTAGGTTCGATCCTCATATAAGAAAAATGAAAGAAAGAATAACGAAAAGCGAAGAATGGTCCCAACACCAGGTTCCCTTAGCCTAGCCATAAAGTAAACATGCCTACATAAAGTAAATTGTTTTATACTGCGTTACTGTTTACATCATCTCATATTATAACATCATCAATTGATAAAGAAAATGTACCCCCTAAGATGACTTGCGATACGCCATATGTTTAGGGGAAAGGATTATACACGCTAATTATTCTTCAAAATTATTATCACTTGGTAGATTGGCTATTAGTTTTGTTGGTGATGGTAATGAAGGGTTGGTACTATTGTTTGGTTAAACTTTTTTCTTTTTCGTATATAACGTTTATGTTTAAAAAAAAAAACGTAGGCATGGATTTTTTTAACACTAGGTTTCTTCGGCCTACCCTGTGTGTGCATGCAGCGTGACGCTAAAAACCTCAAAAAAAATACTATATACTACTACTACAGCGTTAAATCTTTCTAAATGCTTATAATAATATATGTATTTAGAAAAGTTTTTAATGAACATCATCAAAAATGCCAGCCTAAATTATTATTTAAAAAAAAAATAACATTAATATATCCAGAAAAAATCACAAGAGAAAAGAAAGCCAGACTAAAGTCTAAACTAACATAGACAATCAACCATAAAGATATACAAAACTCATAAAGCATCTTTCATATTTTATAATAACTAAACTTAGAGCATTAATTAGTGACTAATGTTATTTATACCACTAACACTACCCAAAGGCACTATAACAAGACATTAGAATTTTAACTCCATACCACTTCTATATATTTGCTAATCCGGATCAGAGATCCACAAAACTTTGCCAGCTAAGAGGCAAGAGGGAGAGGTTCCTATATGAAAGAGACCCTTAAATAAGGGTTGGTTACATGGATTTGACGTAATGATATATTAATTTCTGTCGCGAGCACCATTGTTTTTGGTATTTAACGATGTGACGCACGACCATTACGTTTTCATAGTTTCATAAGGCTTTCAATGGTTGCCGTCTGCGTTTAATTATAGGATATGCGAATATGAGGAATTGGTAGGTTTTTGAAACTGCTGTTAAATATTTTAAAGGATATATCCGTTTGTTTTATTGTAGTTGTTTTGTTTTTGTTATTTCTTTTGTTTGAGTTGTGTTGTTTATTGTTTTAGTGAGTGAGTTTGTGTATTGGTTAGTGTGAAGCTACTGTAATGCATTGAAGAGATTTTTATTGCATATGATATAGATTGTAAGAGCTAATTCGATTCAGATCATGTCTATATTGTGATTTTTTTTTCTCCGATTTCTCAGCTAATAGAAAAACTTAAAAAAAAAACAACCTTTTTTGACAAAGAGTAGAAATAAAAGTCTTCCGACATTGGGTGAAAAGTAAAAATTAATGATAATTTATAAGTACAAATGGTATTTTAATGATTTAATATCTTCAATATAGCATATAATATTAACATACAATAAATATATAGTGAACCATAAGAAACATAATACTATAGGAATTTTGACTCCCAAAATTTTGTAATAAACATAGAATGTATTAACGAAGCACCGAAGCGGAAAGCTTTTGATAGCGATATCCTTCTACCCTACCGATTCATTAGTAGGTGTGTACTGGTTTAATATAGCATTATAATTTCATATCATAATGTATGGATGACACTTAGACATCCTGTGTGTTTTACAGGAAGGGGGCCCATTGATTATTTGTTTTGTTTTCTATCTTCTGTATGGAAATAGTGATTATTCTATTATAAAATAACGGAATATATGTTAAGAATAATTATTATATATTTAAGAATTAGAAAACAGCTATCGTTGCTTAGGTAATTCTAGAAATCATTTATTAACTTTATCTAGATAATTATTAAATCTATAGTATGTAAATGTGAACCAAATATAAAATTATATTCGACTACGACTCTAAATTCTTCGTCAGAATTTTAATTATAATTAAAAATGTATTTTAATATATATTGATACTAAAATACACTGAATCGTCTCAAACGTAAACAAACAAGATCTTTGATAGATATTAATTTTAATTCTTGAACCACCTAACAACAATATAAACTGTAAAAAACGTACAAAACATTGCCCAATTTCCGTCTAACTTTAAATTCGTTTTGAAATCAAAAGATTTTCCCAAAAATTCTAACAAAATCCATGCAAATCCGCAACCAAAAGCGTATTACCACCTCACCTTTGTAAAAAAGTATATCTTTCACGTTTTGATTCATTCATTTCATTTAGTGTGCGACTGTTAACGAAACGGTTGTGGGTTTAATTCCTATTCGGGGGAACGATTTTTTAAATATTTTTTAATTTTCGACGCTAAATGTCTCAAATATTCAACAAAAAGTGATAACTGATGAATGACTGAATGTCTGACACTGGATTTCGCCAACTCTACTTATAGCGGGATAAAGCGTGAAAATGAAAAAAAAATCTGTCCCATAAAACCATAAACAACCATTGCAAGCTCAGTATAAACAGACAAACAAAAATCTAGCAACATAGTAATTTGTTAATGCTCGGAAAAGAGGGCAACGTTTCTCTTTCTCTTTGCAATGTCTCATATCAACTGCTAATTTGCGAACCACACACAGAGATGCTAATTAAAAAGTGCCGTCACAAAGTATGGCGGAGTCTGACGGCGTTTATTGATATTTCCATTTGGACTGTGATATGTCTTTTCATCTACAAGCTTTGATTATGATATGACGGATGGGGGATGAGCTGGTGAGGAAATGAGGTTAAATAAGTCAGCATGTACCAGCAAGTATGTAAATGACTGTTACAATTGTTTATATGTAAGTTTTTTGGTTAGAGGCCAGTCGTGCATCAGTACACGAGTGTGACTGTAAGTGGGGCTATTTGTGGGTTCGATTCTTAGTTGAGGAAATGAAATTATTTATATTTGTTTATAGTAACTGAAATACGATGGTCGTGGATTCAACCCTCACTCGGAGCAGTTAATTATTTTTGTTTCTTCACTCAACTTGCAATATCTGGAATGCGAGCAGAAAGCGGAGATTGGAGTGTTTTTACACTAGGTTTTTAACTACCCTGCTATGCTATATAATTCTTTTACATAGATAATATGTAAAAAAATTACATATTATCTTCTATGATATATGTTCTTAAAATTAAAGAGAGATTAAAATTAAACTTAACACAACTACACTAGATCTACTACAATATAAACAAACGTCAATTCAATATAAAAACTTCATTGTAAATATAGTCAAGATATAGAAACAAAGCTTTGAAATGATTTTTAATTTCAAGTAAAGTTTGTGTTGAAACGTTTGCGGACGTCTAAACCTTTTTTTTCTTTCTTTCCGGAGTCTCCGTTTTTCCAATTAGCGCGTCTGTGTGGTCGAGAATTAGCCTCTGCTGATTTTGCAAAGCGATGCGTTCAGTTTAAGGTTGACTTGAGGTCGAAATATGGCTTTGTGATGAAATCTATTGTTCTCAAGTAAAAAATAATTACTTTCTTTTATGGTTTGTGGTTAGGTGGCGCAGTGGTATAGTGTTTAATTGTAACTGCGGTGATTATGTGTTTGATTTCCATTCGGGGAATATGGTTATTGAAATGTGGTGTTGAGTTCCAATATTATCATGCAATATTTTAAAAATTGGGGGAAAGTGGTGGATAACAATTTATATTTCATTTTTACTTTTCATTACATTGTAATAATAAAATATGGATTTTTGTTATTCTACTAAGTGATTTAATTAAATTTATCGAATTTATAAATGGCACACTTTTACCATTTTAAAAAATAAGGTAATTTAAAAAAATCTCTCAAAAAAAATAACATATTTATATTTTAAATCATACCGCTATCCTATATATACTCGTATGTTACAAACATTCACTTCATACAATACAATAGAAAAAAAAATAAAAAAGAGAAAACAGTCCACATATAAAAACAGCCTTTACACATTCCATTATTTAACGAAACCCCACTTTCCTATGAAAGATAACAATAATAATTAAAAACTATTTTCTACTCCACAGTGTACAACAATAGTAATTTCAAGCAACAATCCCATAGAAGCAAAGAAAGAAGAATTATGAAGAATTATGCTAACAAGCTTCCCATAAAATGACTATTCAAAGTAAGATGTCTGAAGGAAATGATGTGGAGGAAATGCTATAATGAAGTTCGAGCATGCATGCAGTATGGCAACAAGGCCAGCTTTATATGAAAATTGTAAGGAGAAAAGAAAACGCGGAGTTAGGCGCTCTAATGCAGATGAACAGAATCATTGTTGATATTATGCGTTCAAATAAAAAGGTTATTTTTGTTGAAATATTTCAATGTGACAGTTGTGGTGGTTAGTTCTGAGGGGTATTATGTTTATGATCTTTTATCTACGTATGCTAATATAATATATATAATATTGTTTTAACCTCACGCTAAATCACGCATCGTAGGCAGAGGAAACCTTGGAACCTAGTGTTAAGACATTCCGTTCTCAATTAAGACACTTTCGTTCTCCACTTTCCGCCGGATTGCTGCGGTATCCCTAGTTACCGAAGCGAGAAAATGAAAATATTAAATATTTCACTCTCCCGAATGAGAATCGAATCCACAACCGTCGCGACTACAGCCGCATGCTTTTGTTAAAATTTTCTAAGTGTTTTTTTTTTTTTGAGAAGATTATTGATTGAAACATAAATATATAGGTTAATCTTGTGAATTTTCTCACTAAGTAACATCTGCTATAATTGTTATATTTCTAGATATAAATAAAAATAGAAGTAATATGAATTTCTATTTGAAAATATAATACCGAAATCCTTTTTTATTATAAAATATTCAAATCTGTCTTGTGGGAGCTTTTATTCATAGGTAGGTATATTTTTTTCAGATCCACGTATCGGCCCAGCGAATGGGGAAAGCATCAAGAATTAAAAGCCTTTTAATGACAGCCGCTCGGTGACTTCAACTGTTAAACTTATACAGTAGAAAACCAAGATTGTAAAAATATATTTGTACTATAACTTCAAGATAAAAGTTTTCAATAAATAACTAAACTAAATTGTTATTTCTAAGTATTTTGCAGCTGAAACATGGAAAGTAGTCGGGTAAAATTCTGTTTTTAATATAATAATTAATAAGTATACATTAATATATATTTGCTATTATCATTGACTTACAGTTTGTTAGAAAAAAATCACAATGATATGTTTCTTTTCAGGATCTTGACCAATTGTCTGGAATTAGAGTAAATAGTAAATTAACTTATTAACTTGTATATTGATATAAAGAAGCCTATTTGAAGATAGGTTTCAGAAAACACCAGAGACATGGGAGCACCAAATATAATATTCACGAGACCTTTCACTGTTTACCATCAATCCTGTGTTTTCGCATATATTTTTTTTTCTTGACACATCTCCCATAGTATTTGAACATTTCCTATTTTGTCATCCCCTAAATATTTTTAATACTAATATATAGCATAACTGCTTCCCTCTTGCACACAGCCGTCCATCTGAGTGCTGTTCCCTTAAAACCATAGATGTTTTATCCGAGTGAACAGTACAAACCGCACAATCGATGCTCTATTATTGTTACATAAATATGCTTTTTATATGACCTGCAATTTTATATAAGCGATCGACTTTTACCTTTCATTGTCGGAAAATAGCTTCTAGGTACATTATAGAAAATTGTAGTTGCAGTATTGTGTGCCTCTAAAATAGGTAATACTTCTACTTTGCAAATGTTTATTTTGAATGTTTGCATTTTAAACTAGCGAGCCGATTACGGCTTCGCCCGCTTGTACTACAAAATTATTTGTTTTCTTATATGAATTTTTTTTAGTGATCTATAACATATCAATTTAAAGATAATATCTATAGATTTAGAACGAAAGTTTCAGCCAATTCATATTTCTTTGTAAAGTAGTTATTTTTTTAGGAATATTGTCACATGCACTAGAAATACATTCCAATAATTACAACTTTATATTGATGCAACTTTTTATTTATGAATCGATTTAAATAGACAAAAAAATCATTGTTTTGGGCTTTATTACATATTACATAATTTAAATAAACATAGCTGGGCGGAATTCTATGAAATTAAAATACAGAGAGCTTAAATTTACATCAACATTCAATTGTTTTTTTATGAAAGATAACGTTAGGTTCTAAAGGTTTATATTTTATTTGCACATTTCCCTCTGGAGCTCATTTAACGTCTAAGCAGGATCATGAACCGAAGCTAGGTTTTTCTTATTTTTTTATGTAATCTTTTTTAAATTGAATTATATATGTTACAAAATAGCGACAAAATTTCTACTGAACGTTTAAAACATAAAATTATTTATTCCTCATATACAACTACGATTTAAGGTATTTGTGTTTTTTTAATTTTAATAATGATTTTCTCTAATTTGTAGACTCACATAGTGATAGTCAAGCGTTATTATGAAAAAAATATTACTTAAAAAAAAATATTACTTAAAAAGAACGTTACCTTTGTTAGTTTTTGGAATACATATTGCTGGAATGCATACTACATTGGTAAATAATATGTTTTCTACATTCAGATGATAATAAAGCCTGTCTGAAACAATGAAACACACAAAAGGTACAAAACAAGACCAAGACCAGTTCTTGGCAAATACAATAAAAAGGGCAAAATGTTTGCCTTATCCCTGTAGGAGTATTATACAGATTCTTTCAACCCCCATTACAGGAAGGTAATAACTAATTAGGATGTAAGAACATCAAAAGAGTGTCATCAGCTTAATTGGCATAGCGCCCCACGTGCCAGTACAATCGAGAGTTGGCACAATCGGGGAAAAAAGTGGCAATTCCGAACCACTCGGTCGTACTGCGCTAATTAAGGTGCTACAAACGATGCAATGCGTTCGGGTTCCTTTGGTATTGGTGGGTGGTTTGAAAATCCGTTGTGCTCTTTTTTTTTTGGAAAATAGTGTTTTTTTTTCAGTTTTTTGTAGTTATATTTTTTATAAAGCGTCGCGTTGAGTTTCACTCAGCATTGCTTTCAGAATTTAATGAAATTGTTTTGCATTTTGCATTATTTTTTTAAGGCGAAAAACAGAGAATGTAGTATATTGACACTTGCTTTTCTTTTCCTACCCTGCTAAAAGTGGGGAATATCGTTAAGTTAAAAAAAAATTTTCATTTACAATTATTTATTTTAACGAATTTGCCAAAAAGATCTTTTAAAGCATACAATGTGAATTTAGCCATATATTATTTGCAAATAATTAAAAAAAAAATACCAACGGAACCCTCCAAAAGCACCAAAGGCGGTTCGCTTAACCAACTATTTTCGTTGGCACCGTATGAAAAGAATTCTAATTGGTAATTTACACTGCAGCCGTCGAAAGTCCTCGTTGTATTGACGTTTGTACAGTGTTGATGTCGATGGTGATGTCAACAGTGTGCTCCGTCAACCGTTGGATTTCGAAATAACTACTTGAAAATATCGGAACTAGCGGTGGGTTTTTTATTAAGTATTATTTATTGTATTAGATTTTATTATTATTTATTTGTATAGGGAAACGTAGGTAAAAAGGTAAAGTTGAAATTTATTTTTCTATTATGTATTTTTTTACATTCTATTTGTTGGGATTAGAGTTAAATATATTAAGCCTTAAACATATTATTGGTTTTAATGATATTCCAAATGAAGCTCTTTTAAGATAACTAGACATATTTTTTATATTTCAGCAGTAATCAAAACAAAGGAATTGTAAGAGAAGTTCAGAGTCGACAATTTAAGTTATAAACAACAAATACTTTCTTTATTTATACATAATTATGAGTAATAATTATATTATTAGTATTACATTCAAAAGCAAAAAATATTTAATTTTGGTACAAAAATATTTATGTGTTATTAATAAATACTGCTAAATTATTATAGGTATATAATAATATTTTTGCTAATATATAAATGTAGTGTGGACAGAGGTAGCTTAAACAAATAGTGTTCACTAAATCCGTACGTCAGATAGCCTGGCGACGGTCGTTCCTATGCTAATACTAATTCTTGTCTACGATCTAGATTTACTATTACCGAAAATAGCTTTTGTTTAAATATTATAATTGTTTTTTTATGTCTAAAAATAATGTTTTTAAACTTTTAACACATAGTTTATGACAAACAAAGTAATGGAGGATTGCTATTTGAAATTCAAAAGCTTTGATACTTATATTTATCATATAGCTACATTAATATATAATACTAGCGGCCCGCTCGCGGTTACACCCGCGTGAACTATGTTATTATTAATTTTTGTCTCCATGACTACGTCCTAGTGACGTCTATGCAAAATTTGAGACTCCTTGCATTTATAGTAACGAAGTATCATACAAACTTTCGACCCCAAAAACAACCCCTTAGAAGTCGAATATTGCAAATTCCCGTGTTAGCGAGCACCTACGTCCTATAAGTAACTCCTATGCAAAACTTGAGATGCCTAGCACTTGTAGTTTCTGAGATTTCGTAATGAGTGAGTGACCTTTCGATTTTATATATATAGATGAGAAAGAAGAAAAAAATGAAAAAATATTTTTTATTAAAAATAATACTTGAAAAAACTATTTTTTAAGGAGTCTTTAATTCATTTACTTTTAATATAATATTAACAATAATAATTTATATTATTATTTGTATCTTACTAGCACTGTATGATACAAATACTTATTACAGTTCAGTCAATACAGATACTCAATAAGATGAACATCTCGAACGGAGGACAAAGGGGACGCAGGTGGAACAAGCGAAGCGTCCAGCCAAAGTAACTGAGGGTTCTTCGATTATTTAGTGTTTATATGCTTATATGCTAATGTGGTTATTTAAAATAGATGGAATTGTTTAAAGTATGTATATTTTCAGGTTTTGCTATATATTATATACGTACATATATATATTAAGGCCAGTCAACACGCACCACTAGAAATTTAACTAAAATAGTCTTAACACTAGGATCCCTCTGCTTACCTATTTGCCATTTTTTTAATTTTATTTGTGACACCATCCCCAAATTTTTGTTACTCATAAAATAAAAACGAAAATAAAATTGTTAATTATATTTTTTTAACTTTAGTTGTAATCTCATAATATTATGTTTATTTGGGTATATATAGATATAATTACCTACCCAAATTCATTTAGACCTCGAATGGACTTGTATAATAATTAATATGGTAAAAAAATATCAGATGTATATTATATGTACAAAAGTGTTTCTTTTTACATTTTGGAATTACAAGTTACACATTTAAGGAATCACGTTATTAAAGCGATCTTAATCATATATTTTATATATATGTATGTAATATATCAAATTAAAACAATATTACTACGTAAAAATATTAACAATTTCAATCATTTAAAACACCATTTATATAAATACCTATACAACAAACCCGCAAATGATCGATGGTATCTAAAATCCAACTATCAACACCCATTATTTTCTCTGATAATTTGTCAGAGAACCCTTCAATGTGGCTACGCGCCTCCTGTTGACAAAACTTTATTACCGAAAAGTGGACAATATTGTACCAAATCACGCTTTTTTGTTAACCCGACGTGCACCGGTCTATTGAAAAAAATGATCTAGTTTTGACCCCAAAATATAAGGGACTAATGCCCGCAGGGACAATGGAAACACGAAATTCTGGTTATTTTCATGTTATAATTCAAATAATATTACATTTAGTCCACATAATGATTGAACATTATTACTGAGAGCTTTGAACAGAAAATATTGTTTGATATTTATTTTATTAATATTAATTTTTATTACTATCATTTTCATTATAAATATTTTTTGCATCTTTTTAGATGATTTGAGTTTCCTAAAGCTTACTTCAAACTGGCTCTTCCTTTTAAAACATTTTAAAATCTTTTTTAGGATGCTCTTGTTAGAACAAAGGAAGTAGAAAAAGAGCTACTTCTAAATCTTTATAAAACAGCTCTAAAACACATACATCCGATCTAGCAACAAAACCTAGGAACGTCATAAAGCATCACCTCTCTCTCCCACTTGACCTCCCACCATAAGTGTGAAAGAGACAACATTCAAAAACACAAACCGGAAGGAACGTTATTAAAAATTCAAAATTAGAAAACGTTAAAACAATAGGCAACATTCGTTCACTTTGTAGACGCAGTCCGTCTAGAGCACTCGCCTATTGTTCGTGCGTCCATTTTAAATGAGCAAAATGGCGGCGGGCGAAAATGCCGAATTCAAACGATACTGCCATTTGAAACAAAGCTGTAATCCTTGAAGGGTTAAACTCGCGCTATTGGTCAGTCCTTTACCCCTTTGAGAATGTGTCGGCAGCGTTTTAATGTTCTTGTTTTTAGATTTAAGGTTAGTGAGTTTTAGTAAAGTGTTTTATTATTTTGTTATCTAATATTTTTAGTAGATATAATGTTTGATGTAAATTATACTTATGTTTGCATTAATACAAAAGGTCTTACAAATTTAAAAACAATAAATTATTAGTTCCTATCAAAATAAAAAAAAATACACAGTAGTACAATAAATTTTAGATGATTTATTATATGAAATAAGATATTGGATTTTGCCTTATAGAACAAAATGTATTTGAAAGTGGGGAACTTTTACAGAATGAATCGCCAAAAAATTCTCACTATCTAAAAAAAATTATACTAAACAGAACAAATTTTATAAAATAATCTAAGAATATCATAAATATTTAAAATATTGTTTTTAGATTGACGCTAAACGCGGTAGCGTAGACAGGGGAAACCTAGTGTTAAGACACACTGTATCCCAGTTTTTCCGCCGAACTCTGAAATCATTGCGAGTTAAGAGGCGGAACTCAACGACTCCTTTGCCTCGACACCAGAGCGAGAATGAGAATGAGAATATTAAACATTTCATTTTCTCGAGTGGGACACAAACCCACAACCCACCAGTCACACATAGAAAATAAACATTATCAAAGAAAACTCCACATTATCAAAGAAATCTAAGTTAATTACAAAACTTTACAATTACAATTACAATTTAAACGTACAAACGTAGTTACATAAAGCTGAAAACCCAGCTCAGGTGAACGTTGAAAGAACCTACAAACCTACATCAAACTGTAACTCGTTACAAAATGTGACTGCTCCGAATAAAGGTGTTGTTTTAATTACATTATCAGAGAAGCACACGCGCTGGGGCGGACCCTTCTCACGGCTTGAAAGACATTCAAATAATAGTCTTTGAAGAAAAGTAGATATGTACACCCTCCATCCTACCCTTTGTGGACTTATTCTTGCGGAGAATAAAGGCACTTAAATTTTAGACGCTAGTGGCTTTTATTCTTTGTTAGGATTTGGATATATAAAGATCAGGATTGAGAGGCAAGTTTTGATTATGTTCGACTGTCACGGCTGATGCGCACGATGAGCGAAGTTTGTTCTATTGTTTTTGTGTGTAGGTTTTAACAGTGTTATGCTATTTTTGGTGGTGTGCTCGTTAAAACTTTATTTAGAAAGGCAGAGAGAATATAGAGATAAATCACTGTGTTAATAACGTAATTCGTAGTTAATGTAGTCATATTGGTTGCACTTTATATTAGCAGATTTGACCATTAGGAATTTCCCAGATGCGCGAAACTAGACCAAAATTTATATGCATTCTTCTCTAATAGAGTTTCAAAAAATATTTATTAGTGAGCTTGATAGACGGTATATCGTAATATACTGCAAATTAAGAAAAAGGGGATGTGTATTTTAATATTGTATATTTAAAAATAACAAAAGTGACATGAGATTTACAAAATAAATATTTAATAAGATTGTTTAAACAAATAACTAATAATGACATCAATATTAAAACAAACTTTTCTTATGTCACATTTTCACAAAAAACCAAGCAACAAACATACCAAATTAGCTATAACTTACAAAAACCGTCAAAACTCGAATATACCCCGAAAATTTCTCCGTAATATTATATCCTTACATTAGGGCTAAGTGATAGCGTCACATTTGCAGGATTAATTCATCATCCGAATTGCCGTGGCCAGACTGATGGCTCGGAACGGGGGGAAATGGGGGGAACTCCCCGCCCGCCCTGATTTACGTATGGAGTTTTAAATGGCGATTGTAATTTTTGGGCAAATGATTCTGGTTTATTATTATTTAAATATATATTATATATGTAAGGCATTTCTGTTTATTTTTAATGTTGTGTTATATTTTAGTATTTTTCTTGGTAGTTGTTGTATAGGTAGGCCAATTTTATTAGTAAATGTTTAGATAATTATAATATTATGTAGAGTAATAGAATAAATATCTATAATTCTATATAAAGATTATATCTATAGTGTTCTATTTTATTGATAAAAAATATTTAATAATTTTTTACCTGCTTTTTAGTAATAAGAAGTATCGAAATCTTAAGACGTGTGTCGTTCCTCTAAATGCAAACTGTGTTTTCTTTTATGAAACCATGATATTATAATAGCATTTTTTTAAATATTCTGAAATTTTATAGTAGCAGACAGGTCTTACGAAATCATTCTTTTATTAAAATTTTTTAAAGATGTATATTTATTATGTCATTTTACAATAACCTTTTTACCCATTGACACCAAACACAAAATACTTATAAAAACCATAAAACGATACAAAATCGACTTTTATATTTGTTCTTTCAAGTAAAACTCATATGAGGCACTCATGCGTTAATATCTGTTTGTTCCCAAAAACTTGGTGCCAAAGTAAAACATAAAACTTAGTCAAAGAGCAAATCGCTACAAGCGCTAAGTTGCGCGAGCGCCCATTGCCCTTTGCACCCCGAATTAACCCCCTCCATTCCACCCCCACCCCCCCTTCCTATTCCCTCTGTCCCACCCCATAGGACAGTAAGGATAAATGGGAGGGCTGGCTCTTCTGGTTAAGTGTAGATTTTCCGAATGCGGTGTTGATGATGGTTGGATAGAGATTGAGGGGATTTTATCGATATGTTATTTTTGTCTGTGTCATTTTTTTTTAGAATTAAAGATTACGTTAATAAAATTAATGTACGAGTTGGTTTTTATTTACTAGATAAATCTCTTGTTAATTTGTTATCCTGACATTATAAATGACAGTCGTTGAAGTGAAGACATATACAAATTGGATGCCAAGTGCTAGATTTGATACCTTGTCAACGACATGTCACAATAAAGACCTATGTAAAATAGCGAACTCATCAGACTGATGATGATGATGTGTATATATTTATTTTGAAATTATATAAAATAAATAAATTCATATTTTTACAAATAATAATAAATATTTTGTTAGTCAAGTAATTTATGTATATTTTATTCTGTTCGCTTGTGATGTTCATTATCCATGACTACAAAATGTAGTCTTTAATTTTAAGAATTACGTATATGTAGCTATAGTTTATTGAGTCGGCGGTAATACTTCTTTCTTAAGCTTAAGCAATGTAATTTTTCATGAGAAGTTTTAATAGTTTACAAGCATGTTTATTGCTTAAATTGTTAAACCTACGTAAATGTTTTATTTCGATCATATAATAAGTAACGAGCATAAAAGTTAGTAACCTAAAGATTTAACCAACTAATATTTATTTTCTATTTTCCTACACAATAAAATGCATATATTAAAAAACAAAAAAAAACCATTCAATTAAAAAAAAAAACATATATCGATAACAGGAATCCCGCCTACATGCCTACCCCCACAATTCCTCGAGACCGTTGGACAGCGGGGTTGTAAATACTCGTGTAAAATTGTCCACGCTCCCCCTGAAAGGCTTTTGTGTTACATATTTCTTTGTTATTTACCTCGCACTCCGTGTACCTTGTAGGAAGACGTGCAATTAAATACATGTTGAAATCTAGATGAGAAGAATGTATATCTTTTTGTATGGATGGATATATACAATTATTTTGTAATTTTTTTTTCATCAAATATAATTTTTATTATATAGTTTTAGATGCTAAGAAAAGCAAAGTTTAATATATTATAAGTGCCAACATAAGATAGTTAAAGATTCAAATTTAATATGGATTAATATTGTTTGGTAAAGGCATAAAAAAATTTTATGATTTAGTAGGTACTGGGTAAGGTTTGGGGCTTCGCTCTCTCTGGCTACTTACTAAATGCTTGTCAAAGTTATAAATATTTTTTTTTTCGAATTAGCAAAGGTAAAATAATAGTACTTTATTATATGACAAATTTCTTAAATATTTTTTTTTCTACACTTTCATACAATAGTATTTCGAGATTTTCATATTTTCTCATTGAAGACTAGTGTCCTTAGTTCGTACACTGTATGTCAATCGTAACACTTATCCTTGTATCCTTTGTTTTTACTGAGTGAATGCAGTGAGATCTTGTATTGTGTTCATTCCTACTGCTAACAAAACACAATTATTACTATATATAGGTATATATGTATATTAGAATTTCCTATGGAGAGTCCTATTCTATTATAGCACAGTGTCGATCGAGGATATGACAATAAATTGATAATAATCGAAAAATTAATTTACCTAGCGTGTGACTGTGAACGCGACGGTCGGGTTCGATCCGCCCGAGGAGATCGAACCCACAACCATCGTTTTCATTTCGTCGCTCTAGTATCGAGGCAGAGGCGTCAAGTCTCGCCACTCAACACGCAATGCCACCAGACAAATGGAAATGGCGTGTTTTAACACTAGGTTCCCTCTACCCTGCTGCATGCGGGATACAACGTGAAGCTGAAAAAAAAAACAAAGATACAAATATATTTAATTTCCATGGTTAACAAACAAACCGTTTAGTCTCGTGCAAACACAAAATCGGTCAACATTTGGTCACATTACGTGTTCCAATCACGCTCGCAGCGAGTTAATTGCGATCGCAAATGAGACGCGCTACACTGGTTACTCGCCACCTGGGGTGGGGAGAAACGTACACCAAGACAAACATTCTTATATTTTATTATTAAGTAAATTTTTTTTTTGAGGCCAGTCGTAGCACAGGGTTGCAAGTGTGACTGTAAACGCGGCCAGTTATGAGTTCGATTCCCACTAGACGAAATATGCGCTCTCGTGTCGAGGCAAAGCGCCTTAAGTTTCGACGCTCAACACGCAATGCCTTCGGAATTTGGTTTGAAATTAGGAACGGAGTATCTTAACACCAGGTTCCCTCTGCCTATCCTGGTGTGCGAGGAAACATGACGCAAAAAAGTATCTTTTGCACTTAATGTGGTGGAGTAAGATCTAGTGTTAATATTTGGATCTTTTTGTTTGTTCATTGCGATCATTTTAATGAATGTGAATGCCTGTATTTATTTCAAATACATCACAGTTACATAAAATATTACTCAAGTAAAAGCGAAAAAAAGGAAAAAAAATAAAGAGTAGAAGCCGGTTAGTTGTAACTAATTACAACGACAGCTACTTAGCAAATTTAATATTATCTGTAAGCTAAGAAAGCTTAAAAAAGTAAAAAATCATAAATTTTATAAAATATTTTTTTTATTTTACCAATTAAAATATTCAGTTTAGTTTTTCTATTAAATATTTATATATTTCTAAATGAAAAACGATTATTTACCTAAAATAATAAAAAAAATACTAACACAAAATCAATCCAGTGCACATCGCGCCTTACGACTAAATGTCTCCCTTTCACCTTCTACTTTCGCTTGGATAATCTTATTTTTACAAGTCCCAAGGCATTTTAAGCCTAGATTCGCTCTTAATAAAGCCTAAAGTACCACAGCTTTCATCCAAGAGTTAAAATGTATTACCTTTTATTGTGATCCTCAACACGGATTAAGAGAAAGCGCGGTTTTGAATTTTGATTTGGATTGTAGCGGTGGCCATTCAAATTAGAACTCTCTTATTTATTTATTTGTCGTCTGTTTTCTAATCTGATCGTAGAAAAGGTAAGGAGGAGAAGGAGAGGAAGGTCAAGTTACAGTGGTGTCAGCATCTATGCACACCTATTTTGCTTAATACTTTGATTACATTGTACGGAATAACATTTAATAAAGATTTTAAGTGTCGTGTAATGTGGAGACTTTGACAGTTTTTAGGGATGTCATTGTTTTTTGATACTAGTATTGACACGTTTACGTCAAGCCAATTGTGATCTTCATATAAAGTTTGTGTTTTCATGCCACACTTGATAAAATAATTATGCTAAATAAAAAATATATAGGACTTTATTATATAATGTTATTATTTTTTAGCTCATTTTTTCTTTTATTTACAGATTATCCTGTTACTTATAAGTTTACAACACTGACTCTTGTACTAATGGTGACGCGATGTTAGAATGCTAACTATTTTGAAGCTGTGGCCGCAGGTATTGGCGGGAAAATTATTTGTCAAATTATTCTGTCATTCTTTCTTCTTAATCTTCTAATTGAAGCTTACTTTTACTTAAAGTAGTTCTTAATTGATATAAAAGTGAATTTATGAACTTAATGTCAAAAAGTGAAACTAATACACAATTTTTGAGTTAAGTCAAATAAATGCAATAGAAAATACAGTAAATTATTAAAGAGAGTGAAGGTAACTAATATAATATATTCCGTTTTTACTAAATTTATTTTATTTAATGGTAATAATAAACTAATTTGGTGTAATTTTAATTAACCATGTCTCAAGCAGATATAAAACCATACAGCATACAGCGCTTTAGAGTCTTAATTCTCTTTTTTCTGAAAATAATATATTATGAAATAATTATGTACCATATAATAAATACCATATGGTCATCACCCCATACCAAATATGTTAGGTGAGCTCGTGGGCAGTTAGGGCGTCGTAACCCCTTCATAGTCAGCCCCTAGCGAACTGACCCACAGGTCATAAACGTTTCTCTATTTTAGTTAAAACACGTGCTCTTGTGTAATAGAATGTAATAATTTATATGTGTTTTTTGTGATGTAAAATGTAATTTTTACTGAAGTCCTAAGAATATAGTGAAAAATTACATGAAAATACGTTAACACTAGTCCAAGAGGGTAAGCATTTTTAATATTTTATTTCATGTATATATATCATTCATATCATTTTTAGCTAAAATGGTCGTTTAATTTAAAAGTAAAGATTTTAATCGACATGTTGACTTTTTTGTTATTATAATTAAGTACTTTTATTATGACATAGTAGGAATAGGAGGAGTTATTCAGTTTATTGGGTGCTTTTGTTGTCACAGCTTTACAGCTTCACGCTGTATCCCGCACACAGCAGTAGGCAGAAGGAACCTAGTGTTAAGACACTCCGTTTCCCACTTGCTATCACTATTGCATAAAAATATATTATAATTTTAATCTAATCCTACAGAACAGATACAAATTTTGTTAATTTTTATAACACAGTTTTCACTCAATTAGAAGGATAGCCTTTTACATATTGCCATAGGTATACAGAAAAAAATAAAAGACGCAATGCTATATACCCTGTTACGAGTATAAGCAGGATACATCATCAAACGAATGGTATCAGAGGGAATCTAGTGTTAGAACACTCAATTCTCCGCTTTCGGTAGGAGCTTGAGAAGTTGTATAACATTAAGAAACACAATACTTTTAACTTAATGCCGAATTATCTTTGATTAAGGCGGAATAATGGAGATAAATAATTTTCCCGGGATAAGACCCGCATCTACAACGTTTATAGCCAAGCGCTGCCCCACTGCGCCACGGTGGACTCTTATTCTGAATATGTAAGACTATAAATACACTTAATAAAATTCCAACATAAAATATATTTTAACATATTTTATTTATATTATCTACTACTATATAATTTTGCAAACCAGTTTACTCGTTATTCTAATGATACCCTACTTTGCATATTGCGAAATGCATTCAATAAAAAAATGGCATTGTCGAATGGCAGATGGCCGAGATTGAAAAGTTATTGATATTAAAAATAATATTGTAACGGTTATTTTTAATATAAATATTGGAGCTGAGTGAAGAAACTTTTAAAATTATGTTTTTTTTTTGTAAATTATTGATACAGACTGACTGAGATGTTTTGGCTAATTTATGTTACATACTGAAGATAAATCACTTGAATCATGTGATTCAACCGATTTTTTTATTCAAATATAACTATTTATTTCTTCTTCTTTTTGTCTAATATGTATATTTAATTATAGGAAACAAGGCACTATGCTTAATGTTTATTTAAGTCATTAAAATGAAGATTATTAAAAGAATCAAAAGTTTGCATTTGTTGTTAAAACCTCGACATAATCCGCATTTTATAATATAGAAAAAAAAAACTAAAAAGTAAAGAAGAAAAAATAATAATTACTTATAATAAAACAAAAAAATATACTTACAAAATACAAAATACAAAAAATATAAAAATGAAAAAGCTGTTATAAAAGCTTAATACTCAACCAACACTACCCGCGGACGAGGGCGTGGCTTCCACTGCCCATTGGTCAACATAAAAAGGACGCACTTCATTGAATAAACACTCGATCTATTCCAATAAGATTTTTATAAGGGTCATTGCATACTATGAAGTATTATGAAACTCTACCGTTGCTATTAGAATTAAAATGACTTTTTTAGTATAATATTTTTAAATAAGTATTTTATTTAAATTTTTGTACTATAGTGCAAAGTAAGCGCTCGTTGTAAGATTGTTGCACGTTCAAATCCCACACAATTTATTGTATTGTATTTTCTATTTATTACACATAATATACTTTTATTAAATTAGTGAATCAATTTTACATTTTTAAATGTAAATTATTATATTAAAAAAATACATTTAAAAATATAAAAAAAAATATTATTTATTATTAGATATATCTATTATTATATATCTATTATTTGCAACATTCTTTTTTTTTAATATGTTTTTTTTAAGCATGATGGAAATGCTGTTAGCCCTATTAGCCTTTACAGATACACCGGGTGGGTAGGAAAGAGAGTACTCTGTACCTGAGAAATTGCAAGCACTACGTGTCTACTTGAGAGTGTGTCGAGACGGCAAGGGCACCCCCTGCGGGATTCGAACCTCGGCTTGATTTTACCTACTTTTTACTAGGTGGAACATATTAATCTAAATTATATTATTTGAAAATTTTCAACATTTTAAGAAATCCATTTAGTCCAAATCGGAGATTTATATTTTTTAAATACAAAAATTTTCAATGTATATCGAAACTGTAATCATTGTGTGTCCAATTAGATACTTTCGCTATTTCACTATATCATTTTAATAAACTAAAATCTATCATATATGAATTTATTTACTTATAAGAATTTACAATAGTGTGAAGTTCGTACAAGTGCATTTATTTCTTCAGTATTTTTTATATAAAAACAGATAAAAAAATATATTTTAAAAGTGTTCTCATGGCTGGAATAAAATAAAATAAAGTATGTCTGACAGAGTAATGCTAAATTATAAGTTCCTAAATATTATAATTCAAGTGAGTCTTAAGAAAATTTATTTCTAATCAACACTATACTTTCACCCTACACTCCGTCACCATGCTGCAAGTCAGGATGGAAAAGAGTAGAGCAGAAGAGAGTCAGAATTTGAAGATTTCGATGTTATTTGATAGGAAGTCATACCATTTTCTAACGATACTGACTCATATTTTTATATTTAACTAAAAATTATATTAAAAATAAAATCAGCTTCACGCTGTATCCCGCGGACAACAGGGTAGGCAAAAGGAACCTATTGTGAAGATATTCCGTTTTCCACTTTCTGCTGAATTTTTCGAGGCATTAGTGGGGATGCCAGAAACTAAAACTACTAAACTATTTAAATATCTATGAAAAAATATCGGAAATACAATATTATTTCATTATATGAAGTCAAATTGACTGCAATGCGACGTACTTTAATAATTAAAAGGGTTGATTCTTGTTGTTCTTTAAACACTTCCTGGTCAGCCGCGAGGGAGACAGCTCGGATGAAACTTTAAATATTGCGGACTGTAATCTTCGTAATTAGTTGAACTAAATGTTCCCCAAAAGGGTAATTGGTCATAAGTTTTTAGGAAGTATGCAAAATTTAAGTTATCTTAAGTTTTTCTACTTTTTCAGTACCTACTATTTTAATCTAGGTTTATAATTTCGCCAATGAAATTTTAAATGTATTATTATACTTTTTGTATTATTATTTTTTAGCTATAAGCTTATTTTGCAGAAAGCCAAATAGGAAAATAAATAAAATTTGGAATATAAGCATAAATAAAGCAACCAAGTGAGGGTTGAACCCATAACTATTGCGTGTACTAAAATTATTATAAACTTACTTAATATAACATAATATTTAATACATATTATTATAGCGACATCTATTTTATAAATCATTAAGGTCTTTTGAATTTGTACTTATAGTGCCATCTAGTGTTGTGATTAAAAACTTTGTAATGAAATTCAATAATTTTCTTATTGGATCGATATTTATGACACTGTTGACTTCTTATTAGATTCAATTTCTGAGTATCTAAATAATGCAATAGCTTCTTATATACTTCATTTTAATTATATAAAATGTCAAAAATAACAGAGTACTTTAATATGGTAAAGAATATGATAATTTAGTGTCATCAATATTAAATTTAAGCATATTGGTAGTTGAAACGTTGCAAAATCTTTTTTTTCTATTTATCGTCAAAGCAGATTTAAAGTTAAATGATTATAATTATATCCCAATAAATAAATTATAATAAAGCAAAACTTTGTATTTGTGATTTGCCGCTACTCGCCACTAGATGGCGCAACTACCGTAGTAAACTTGATTTGCTAAGGTAAACCATAAAGCTATAATATAGTAAATTTTGCTATTTTTGTATTCGATTTCATATATTTTTCTGTATTATTGATAACTATTTTAATTATAATAATATTTTGCACACAGAAAGAAGAGTTTTGACGTAAATTAAAAAAATAAAAGTAGAGAAACATCAAAGAGCTAAGAAAAACTTTTTTCATTTATTTATCATCTTTTGATTAAGAACCCGGCATAAGCAGAAAGAGTATAGTGCTAAGACACTCCGTTCCTCATTTTCCGCCGGATTTCGAGACATTGTGTGTTAATCTATCAAATTAATATAATCAATTTCCCTATGTTGAGTTTAAATGCTGTCCCATCGCATCAAGATAATCTTTAAAATAATTTGAATATTTAGAAAATTATATACAAGTTTTACTTAGTCTACTTCTATTACTTAGTAAACATATAAACATAAGATAATTTAGCTTAATTCCGCTCATCTCTTTTCCCTCATAATGTTACATCGCGAGGGTCCAACCACGCTTTATTTCTTAACTTTTATACAATTTTTTAGCTGCACGCTCTTTCCCGTATAGCAAGGGCAACTAGTATATTTTTATTTAATTTTACTATATTACAAGATATTCTCGAGTGGGAATCGAACCCAAACGTGTCGCGGCGTTACACTTGTGCCCCTGGTCCACGACTGAACTTAAAATATGTATAAAATCCTTGTAGATTATTTATTTACTTACAGATTTTCAATATTCTCCCACATCATCTCGAACAGGCACGCATCGAAAATGTAATAATATAAGAAGATATTTTACCTGTTTTATTTATTGGTACTTTTATATTTTTACATGTTTTTAGGTATGCTAGGTATAAAGCTCTGTTTAGAAACATTTTTTCTTTTTCTGGAATTTGTCACTTTAAAACGTATTAAAAAGGTAAGATTTTTTAAAATAAGCTGATGAAATGTTACTCTATCTTTAAATATGTATCCTATACAAGATTTCAATTTACAATCATTGAATTTTTTTAAAAATTTTCTTTCGTAATATATTTATTACAAATAATAAAATGTTTATTATAAATCACATGCTAAGAAAACTGTTTAAAAAATATTTAAAAATAATTACTTAAAAAAGTTAAAAATTATATATATTTTTAAGCTATATCGATAGTATCTATATAATCGACGAGAATGTAGACGTAGACTTGTTAGTTCAATTTGGTGTCTAAGTTTGTGGGTTTTGTGGGTTGTGGGTTGTCCCATAAATGATATTTGTTTTTTTTATAAATAATTACAATAATAAAACTTTATTAATTTGAAAATGTTTTTATTTAATTTTTCATTTGGTCCACGCTGTCTATTTAGCAGGTTAGCAAGAAAGAAAATGTATATTATAATGGTATGTATTTTTTCAAATATATATGTATTATGTTTATGTATTAGAATTTAATATGACATGTAAGTTTATTTACACCACCCACTCTATTTTATCACAGATTTCCTAACCCAAAGGTTGTCTGGTAGAAATCGCTGATTAGCGATAAGGCCGCCTTTTGTGTGTCAATTGTTATATTTTTGTCGTTTTTATACTCTTCTTTTTCTTCTTAATGTGTAATAGTGCACAATAAAGTGTAAATAAATAAATAAATAAAGAAAAGCTCACTATTCCTTCATAAATATTTTTTGCCATTCCTGTTATTCTTCTTTCTATTCTTTTTTATTAAATATTTTATGTCTATTAACCTTTTATGAGCAGTACGAGTACTACTGGACACGGGCCGGCTGCTGAATTCGGGGAAGGGTTTTATGGTAAGACGTGATCATTTTATTTTGTATTTGGGAACTTTCTTAAGCAAGCAAATAAAGAAGCTTAATTTGATAAAAAAAAACAAAAAATGAAATTAATAATTAAAGTGTTTTGAGTATAACTTATGTGTTTCTTTCAACTGCATATAATTAACAACCAGATTAAATAGTTTTTCGACAAATTGTACACAGTTCAAATCTTTTTTACGTAAATTAACATTTTATGGCTACTAGATTTCTTTATACAAATATTTCTGACTATAAAGAGGCATCTAAGTGATAAAAGACCACTTGTCTTATAATTAGAGATGGTAATTTTCACTTTATATAAGCAACGTGAAAAGTGTTAGCACACTACACCTGAGAATTACTTATAGATGTACCAAAAAATACTTTTTTGCCAGTGGAACTTAATGTTTAAACTACGTTCATCAAATTACCTATATCTGAAATAGGTACCTTTTTTTAAATTTGGTCTAAGTTCAGTCGATTTTACCTATTTATAATTTTTTGGGAATTATTGTTTATTAGCTCTAATTAGTCTTTGTCCATAAAGCTTCTTTATCATTTACTTTGAATGTTATGACGTTGCAAGATCGGAAATGGTAAAAAAAAAGTTTTTTTGCTTCACGCTGTGTTCCTCATATGGCGGGGTAGGCAGAGTGAATCTTTGAATCTAGTGTCAGGACACTTCGTTCCCATTAAGACACTTCCGTTTCCCACTTCCCGCCGAATTCTGGAGGCATTGCGTGGAGAGTGGTGAAACTCAAAGAAGTGCTTTTGCCTCATCACCAGAACGAAGAAATTAAAATTTAAAATATTTCATGCCTCCGAATGGGAATCGAACCCACAACCATTGTGTTAACCTTTGTACCGCAATAGCACGACGGCCTCGATATAATAAATTTATTACTCAAATAATAGATAGGTCCTACTTATTGATATAGGGTTAAATGAAAAACATGTCTGATTAACAAATCATGGATATTTATTGAAATAAAAATAATAAAAATGAAAAATAATAAAAACAGTTCATCTTTCACGTAGTTACACAATAAAATTTGTCTTATTTATTTGTTGCTATTCACCCCTTTTGTCCTCCTTCCGTTATCCTGTTTACATGAAAGTGTTTAAATTTTGAATCAACACTAGTTTCAAACAATAATATATTTGTACTGTATAAATCATTAGTATAGAAATAAATTATCTAAAATATCGGTCATTTAATAATTAATTATTGAAATGACGTTTAGAGATGGGCAATTGCGAATGATAATAATAATAGAAATCGATTATTTTATTATAATAAATTCCATTAATAGCAATTGTTTTCATGCAGACTATATTTAAAATAATTGATTAATTATGAGATTTACTAAGAATTACAGTTTAAAATTGTATTCGAAATCGACTATCATTATAATAATTTTGTTATTCAATTATGTTGTAAACCATTCGTAAACGCCCAGCCCTAACTAGTGACATTTTAATAAAACTAACCTTAATCTAATAGGTCCTATCAAAATGACATATTCTTACATCATTCAAAGAGGTCCTAGGAGTTTGAAATAACAGGATATCGATTCAGGAGACAAAATGGAGTTTTTTTTTATTATAATTTACTTATAATTATCTAATATAAATTCTATCATAATTTACATTAAGTACGTATACTGAAAGATTTCACGCTTGGACTATAAGGTACAAGGTCTTCCACATGGGACATTTTCATTTAAAACAAAACTGGAATATTTTTCAGTCTTAATAAAACAAGTAACTAGCTTTCGAGGAAGCCTGGAAATAAAGATCACATACTTCAAGAAAGTTTTAATTTAATAATATTTAACACTAATTTTATTATATATAGACGTACCTTGTTGGTAATAACACCTATTAACGATTGCAATTTTGTTTTCTACGACTCTAATTATAAAAGGAAACTCACCGTCTTAGCCGAAAATGAATTTATTTTATGCGAAATATTGTTGTTTTAAAAATATTATGAACATCAATAGGTAGGTACTCGTTTTACATACATATGTATTACCCTTACGTCGATTGTATTTACAAGTTTTAACTAGGATAGGAAACATTTTCTTAGTAATGTACATAATATACTAAAATTACGAAACAACTTACCTAATATACCGTACACATACCTACATAAGATCTTAAAAAATACTGAAAAAACCGCATTAATTGACACTATACAGCTTAAAAACTAAACGTGCTATAATGTTAAAATCAACGTAGCTAACTTTGGCATTGGTTTCTTTTTACAATAAACATGTCAAAACAAGTTGAAATATAACATAATGAGTACAGCCTCCAATGAAAATAACCAAATTTCACATCTAACACCAACAACGCAACGGAACTAACACTCACACAAAAGATATGTCACTAAGTGTGTCTATCACTTAAAGTAATGCCCTTCGATGCTAGGATTTTTGGGCTCATATTGCAATGGGTTTTATATTATAAAGTAATCGCCATTTATTTTCTTCTTAAGACTAGAAATTGAACAAACGCCGACTCGCCTAGTCCGGTTAACATTGAAACTTAGTAAAGACGATTAATTTATATCTATGCCATAGTCAAACTTTAGTACATAGTAACCGGACTACATTTCTATATATATTAACAGAAACTTGGTAGCGTGCAGCATGTTTATTTAGAAGATCTGGCTGGGCGGCGCGGGTGGTAGTAAGCGAAGCCCACCCCAAGGGTAGAGTCACGAGGCCTCATCACGACATGCGTTAGAGTCATCGGATAAAGCGAGAGCACCATTACTTTGATTCACAACACATTTACGCATATGTTTCTCAAGCGTCGACGGTACTGAGAAAGGCATTTCGCAAAAACGACAGCGGTATACGTCTTTGCCAAGTCGCCCGTGCGTCTTCATGTGCCTCGTTAGTTTTGAGCTCTGAGCACACGCATAGGAACATAATTCACATTTGTAGGGTTTCTCGCCTGTGTGCGATCGCCGGTGGACCGTTAAATTTGAGCAATTCTTGAAAACTTTACCACAAAACTCACAGGTGTCGTTTCGACGGCCTTCCTTCGATTTTAGTAATGGATTTTGTAATAATCCGTTGTTGCTATTCTTGAGGCCATCAAAAATGTTATCAGGCGGCCTCTGTGCGTGTAAAGTTGGTAACCACCAGCCTTCTCCCCGATCCATATCAAGCTTCATTCGTTTTGAGGCCTCAAATGGGTTTTCAAACGGGTTGAAGAGTGGGTGGGGCTGAGGTGGCATTTTAGCAAATTCTTCTTTTAAGCGCAAAGCAGCAGTGGGTGGCATGCCGTTTGGCTTATCGGTGGGAGGACCGTTGTTATTATCACGATCTTTTGCTAATTGCCATTTAAGAGAATTTCCAGATTCTTGCAATGCTTGCTTGAAAGCCTCACTATATTGAGCAATGTTAGATAACCCAAATTTATCCATAAGCTCACCGACTACTGAGGCTGTAGGAGGATGGGCTGGTATGGCTGGAGTTTGCTTGCGAGGAGGAGCACTAGGAACGCTACTATTGGATACTGTTAAATCTTCAGCCTCCTCAACATCTTCTCCATCATCATTATCTTCTTCCTCTTCACCATCTAATTCTTCATCTTCTAATTCATCATCAGAGTCGTCCTCACCAGTATCACCCCCAGACTCACCATCCTCGGTGTTCGCATCAGGACCTCTATGAATTTTCATATGCTTCTTCAGTTTTGAATTTTTCTCAAACGCTTCGTCGCATTCATTGCACTTAAAAGGTTTCTCCCCAGTATGGGTACGACGATGCACCATTAAGGTATTTTCGAATCGGAATTTTTTACCACAAAATTCACAGGTGTGTATTGCCTCATCATTATTTCTTTTCGGTGGTGTTGAAGATGGTCGTTCCGGCGGTGCGTCAGCAGTTTGAGGTTCAATTCGTCTATCGGGGGATATTGAACTGTGAGGCCTTATAGCTTCTCGAGGAGTGTCCACCGTCCCGGGTCCGGCGCCCGCGGGAGGAGTCTGGCCGACTCGCGAGGGCGACGGGGAAGCGAACGGAGGCGAATGCTTCCTGGGGCTAGGAGAGCTCGAATTGCCTGTGGCCGCCCCTGGACTGGTCGTACCGGCCAGTTGCCGCAAGCGCTGCGAGTAAAAATCCAGCTGGGGTTCTAAAGAGAGAGGCTGGGATACAGGTGGTCTTTCTCGACCCGGTAATGATGTTGGAATTACAGGCGGTCGATCTGCAGGCGATGGAAATGCCTGGTGTGGAGGGAGTGAATTAGCTGCTACAGCGGCAGCAGCCGCAGCTAAGTTCAGTCCATGATGACGAAACTGCTCTGACACAAGTTGCTCCATTCTAAATCGATGGTCATGATGATTAGGCCGAGCAAACAGAGGAGTTGGTGGTACTGACGGGTGAGCTAGAGGAGGTAAGCTACCTGGTAAAGGCATACGAAGCAATCCACCAACTCCAAAAGGGGAATGCATATCTGGTGGTGGCAGTAATGGATGGTGGCGAAGTGAAGGTGGCGGTAGAGGCGCACTTGTAGAAGAACACCCTGAACTCGATGAAGAAGTACTTGAGGAGGAGTGATTGATCTGTTTGCTTGGCATTTGTTGTGGCATACTCTCAACGTAAATCTTTACGCCATGAACGTGTTGAACGTGCTGTACCAGGCGCCAGGCGGAATGCACTCGCGCTTTGCACGTCGAGCAGACGTAGTTACTCGGTTCTGAAACAAGGAAAAAACACGTTAAAATACGTAACGAATAAATGGTAGCTTTTCGATAGAAGATATACCGCGATATTAACGCTGGCAAAGTATCTAGTAATAGCTCTCACATATCGTAGTATAGGCCTAGGGAGGGCGCGTGGTGCGCATGTTAAACAGGAGGTCCACGGGCCCGGTGCGTCGGCAGCCGTGACTGATAGCCCCTCCGTGTCTCGGGTGATTCATGCACCTCTAAAATCTTATGAAATATACGCGTGCCCGAATCACGTACACCCGCCCGAGTTAAGAATGTTGATATTGAAATCTATATGTAACACTATCACGGTAAAAGAAAATAGATAAACGACGTGACAACGACCTAAACACAAATCAAGAATTTTTTTTAAGCTTATGTCCCAGATGATATATGAAAAATGACAATTGAAGACGTTTGTTTTAAAGCAAAATATCGTTCTAAAGATTTGGTGGTCAAGAGCCGTGGCGAAGCTGCACCTCTAGTTGTGACAGTGATGTGATTGCTCATTGTGATGCCGAGTCAAATTTTATTGTGGACACCATTGTATTACGAATATGTCTCCGTCTCCAGCTTATAGTGATGGGAACTTAATATAATCAGATCAAGAGTTTATGTAATGTATTTAAAACATGTTTAAAAAGTACATGTAAAAAATTGTTTAATATTTTGATTTGTATTTTAGATTATATAATTTTAAAAATATATTTAAAAATAATTCATATTAATATTAATATGAGTATTTGGCGGAAAGTGACGAATGAAAGTGTTAATGGGAACAGAGTATCTTAACACGAGATTAAAAAAAAACTATATTAATGCTGAATTCCGTTTAGAGTTTCATTAAGTTAAAATTCAAAATTTAACAACGGCCAAACTAAAATATTTTTAAGAATTTCCCATGATATTTCATATTATACTTAGTATAGAACTACTTTTAGTTACGAAACCAATCCAATAGAATATTAAAAAAATATTTATTCAAGCTAAATCGGATTACACAGCACGTATCACCTATACTAATAGATTATATTATACAATATATTGTAAGTAGTTGTTAAGGTATTAAAAGGCAAATCGTTATCGATAGTAGAGGATCGTCACTGCGGTGGGCGCGGTCCGATACCATCTCGAATGTTAAGACGATTATTGAAATGTAACGGTCAAATTGCTCTGTGACCGACCGGAAAAAATATGTATGTATGTCTGTATGTACGTATGTTTGTTTGTATGTAGCGTAGGAACAATGAACTATAAATGATAACGTTTTGCAGCTTAACTGTATACCATGGTAGAATATTATATTTGAATTGGATTTTTCATTATTTTTTAAACAATTCTAGGTAATATTATTATAAAATCTATAATATATATTATTATAGATTTTTTTGTTTTCTTATAGTATCGTCTCCTAGTACAGCTATAAGATTGTTATAATATAAGCTTTATGTATTTATAAAAATAATTATTTTAGTTAAATTCGTTAGGCAAAAAATATTTTTTTTGTACTTTTCTTATATGATGACTAGCGGACGCGCGCAGCTTCGCCTGCTTATTTGGACCCTTAGGGGTGAATTCTAGCAAACCATGAAACATGTGTTCAATTAAATATTTTTAAGAGTCTAAGTTTCAAATATTATAAATCTCGGTGGCCATTTAAAGATTTTTCTATACAAACTTTCAACCCCTTATTTGCACCCTTAGGGGAAGAATTCTAGAAAACCATGAAACATGTGTTCAATTAAATACTTTTAAGAGTCTGAATTTCAAATTTTATAAGAATCGATGCCGATTTAATTTTTTTCCATACAAACTTTCAACTCCCGATTTGCTCCCTTAGAGGGAGAAATCTTGAAAACGATGAAACACGTATTCAATTAAATACTTTTAAAAATCTAAATTTTAAATTTTATAAGAATCGGTGCCGATTTAATTTTTTTTCCATACAAACTTTCAACCCCTATATCACCCCTTTAGGGTTAAAATTTTTCAAAATCCCTTCTTAGTGGATGTCCAGATTACAAAAGTAAACATTTGTCCAAATTTCACGTTTCTACGCACAGCGGTTACGGCTGTGCGTGCGTCTTACCTCAGTCAGTGAGGACAAGTCCTTTTATATATATAGATTAATTATCCTTTTTTTTGTATTTAAAATATTACTTTTTTTATTCTGCCGTATTATATAATTTTCGCACTGCAATATAAAGCTGCACAAAAACACTATAAAAAATAAATACTAAGTAAGCCAAATAAGGAATAGACAAAAAAAAGAAGAAGAAAAAATAGAGCTAATATTTTTTAACTTTTTAACCTTTATAGTGTAACAGTACCGAGCGCGTAATTTCAATATGATAGCATCAAGACCGGTGCGGTGTGATAAGTGATAATTAAACAATAAGCGAGTGGGTCGTCGATGGCGACATTTATATTAGACTACTAGCGGACGCGCGCAGCTTCGCCTACTTATTTAGGGGTGAATTCTAATAAACCATGAAATATGTGTTCAATGAAATATTTTTAAGAGTCTAAATTTCAAATTTTATAAAAATCGGTGCGATTTAAAGATTTCTCCATATAAACTTTCAACCCCTTATTTACACCCTTAGGGGGAGAATTCTAGAAAACGATGAAACACGTGTTCAATTAAATACTTTTAAAAATCTAAATTTCAAATTTTATAAAAATCGGTGCCGATTTAAAAAAAAATCCATACAAACTTTCAACCCCTATTTCACACCTTTACCTTTACCTTTCACCCTTACCACACCAAATATTTCAAAATCCCTTCTTAGCGGATGTCCAGATTACAAAAGTAAACATCTGTCCAAATTCCACGTTTCTATCATCAGCGGTTACGGCTGTGCGTGCGTCTTACCTCAGTCAGTGAGGACAAGTCCTTTTATATATATAGATAATCAGTATACAGTTAAAAAGACAATTTTAAAAATTATTTTATTCTGTTCTTATATGTCCTATGTCCTATGTATATTGTGCAGAAAGATTAAAGTAATCTTGTTTTTCACTTTTCACATCTTTTTACAGTTACACTAATATTCTAAAGTGGAAGACCTAAGAGACGTTCAATGCTTTTGGTTTATATATATATTTTTTAAATCAAAATATTATTAATAGTGCCAATCAAATATTTATGATAATATCTTATACTTTTTTTTTACATTCTTGCATAGGTATCTTATAGGTATATACCTATAAAAAAAATCACACTCGTTTAAACGCCAAATACTGAAAAATGTCTGTCTCCGGAATAACGGTTAAAGACGAAGTTCCAGAAGTTAACAACCGTTTCGATTTCAAAAGGCAATCGTTGATTATGGGCATTGTGGGCGAATCAGTGGGGGTGAAATTTTTAAACGCCACCCGTCTGGACCACCCCTTTGGGTGGCTTAACCCCGGACAGTGCGTTAACCGTTTCAATTTTTCCTTTTTTTTTTGGTGCAAATTTGTCATTGGAAAAGATATAAACGAACATATGTATGTAAAATTTTTTTTATGATTTACCTAGTTACAAATATTGAAATATGTTATTTCTAAACGCTATAAAGATAAACAAATTTTTTTTTCATATTCTAATAAATATTTTTTTTCGATGTTTTCATAAAATAAGTTAACATTTAATACACTCCCTAATAACATAAGGTGATAAAATTTAGATTCTGTTTATCATTGTAAATACCGTTT
This sequence comes from Heliconius numata, assembly GCA_016802625.1. Lineage (NCBI taxonomy): Eukaryota > Metazoa > Arthropoda > Insecta > Lepidoptera > Nymphalidae > Heliconius > Heliconius numata. The sequence goes on from JAEBDU010000029.1 coordinate 36,916, forward strand.
TATGACGTTTATGATGTAAATCTAAATGGCAAAGGCGTGCGCTCGAGAATTATCTTTTGCAACGATGGGCCTAGTAATGTGCTTCAAATTTTAATCATTAGAGTGTAAGACCGTTAAGCGTTTTACATATAAAAGTATAGACTTTTATAGTGCCTTCAAAAAATATTTGTTTCTTTTCCAAAAGCGGTCAAACAGGAGAACGATTTCGTAAAAATACAAATTTCAAAATTTTCATATAAAGCGTAGAATTTTTTATGCAATATAAATCGAGCACCTATCAACTTCAGCGATATTCACAATTTTTTGGACTTCCCAAAAACTTACCTCGTCATTACCAGAAAGTAACAAAAACATTTTTTTTTAACAATAAGTAAATCATAAAGTTGTTTGCGTTTCAAGTTTCGCGAGCCACTTCAAAAAAAAAAGAACAAAAGCCCGAAATGACGAAAGAATAGTATCTAGTCCATGTACGGGAAAATAAAGTCATAAAATTTAAAGCAGGGTTGAAAAATGTGAATATAGTTCGTATAAAACATTCGGCCGGATGCCGCCGGCGCTTCTTCCGGGCTGCAGTTGTTAGCGCCCCGGCTCCTCTCGCGGACAACACTGAAGCCTACCTATATCGCACCCATTAGTTCTTTTGTATTTTTTTGTAAGAATTCTTTTAGAATTAGCTTTTGTTTAATTTTAATTTAACTAAGTTAATATAGATGCTTATATAATGATTATAAAAGGCTTTCTCCTATATTTTAGTATAAAATTCTGTAATCTTAGTTGTATGATCATTTTTGACGTTACTACTGAACCCAATGTTTATTTAATATAGAAACATTAATAAAATAAAAATTAATAGAATAATTTTTTTAAAAGTTATTTTATTAATAAAATATTAATAAAAGTGAACAAAAAAAAACATTAACTAAATAAAATGCGGTCCTACAAAGTTTAAAAAAGTCTAGTAGTTATAAGTTAAAAATTTTACTAGCTTTTAAATTTTTAATAGTTTCCACGTTTAAATGTTAATTATATTTTTTATATCATTGTTTAATTATTATATGATATTTAAAATTCAAAAACTATAGAAAACGTAGAGACGCATCACCAACTTCTCTATTACTCCAACCTTCAACCTCCTTCTCTAACCAAATACACCCGAACATACAAAAAAAAACACCTATTCTATACCAATCTATATTTCAGCATTTCAGCACTAACAATCCACACCTAATTTGAACGGCTGTTGAAATTACTTGTTAAAAAAGGCGTCCTATTTCCAAGGCGTGCGATATTTATAAGCGAGGCTAGATCGACTTGTTATGCGGCGGATGTCCGCCGCGCTGAATGACCGCCTTCCCCTTCCCCTTCCGCCCAACCCGCCCCTCAGCCATAACCCCGAATGGTGCAAATTGTGACCCGTAACGTGACATGTTGCTGTATGGAAAGTATGAAAAATAAAAATTGCTGAAATGGAACGAATGGAATTTACGCTAGCTTATTTATGTTGGCTATACTCGTACCTATATATTTTAGTGGTTCCGTTCGAAATTATTGTATATGGTATATTTTGGTTTATTGGTTGGTGGTTGGTATTTTATTGGAGTTTTGAGGTGTGGTCTGTTTGTGTGGTATGCTGAAAGTTTTCTTTTTTATTCAGTTAAGTATGCTTAAATATATCGGATTATTATCTATCTATTGTTACTGGTTGATTATAAGCGAAACAACTAAGTTAGGTGGGGAGGCAGGTAGGATGTGGGTTCGATTCTAACTTGTGGAAATAAAATTTTCACAAGTTAGAATCTATTAATATTATCTTTGTCTCCAGAATTTGGCGGAAATCGAGAAATAAATAGTAACGGAATATTTTATAACTAGGTTCCCAGGTTACCTCTATCTACCCTGCTATATACGGGGTTAAACAGCGTGAAATTAAAAAAACAGCATATTTACAACAATTTTCATACGAAACAATTAATTTATCAACGTAAATAAGGTGAGTTAATAATTTTAAAATATTAAATAATACGAGTGTATGCACAAGACTTTCTGAGACATCTCATGCGTCACACCCAAACGTCCTCTATGCTGTGTCAGAGTAAACAATGAAATGACCGATTCGACTGACTCTACCTATCTCCAGTGAGTACACAAGTGTTTCGCGGTTCGTACGGAATGTACGGCAAAGTGACCCAACTTGTCATCTAAATAGTTTGTGTCACCTACAAAATTTTAATGTTCAATTTCTTTTCTTTTCACGCTTCACGCTTTATTTTGCACTTAGTAAAAGGCTCAGGCATAAAAAGAGAGACTCTCGGAACCAAATATTAAGACATTTCGTACCCATAAAGACGTGCAGGTTCATACTTTCTGCCGAATTCTGAAGACATTAGTGTTGAGTGGCGGAATTCAACACCGTGCGTTTTTTTCATTTCCCGAGTGGCAATCGACTCTCAACCGTCGTGTTTACAGTCGCACCCTTGTGCCTCCGAGCCACGACGGCTTTTAATATTGAAAATGCATATCGATGTTAAATATCTTAATAAAATAATATAAATTAATGAAAGAAAAAAGAAAATGAAATAATATAAATGAAAATAAGACAATTTGACAAAAATAGTAGGTTTAGAAATAAATATTTATGTCAAGATACAGAAATAGAAACGGTAGGTGGAGATTTCTCTCTCTTAATCCTAGGGTTTTCTACTATAACTATTAAACAAATTTATTTTGGCTCTAAAAATATCTTTTGAAAGCTGAATACTATTATATTTTTCTTAGAACTACTAAATTTTGACATACTTTCGCAATCAATTAGGGTGTAAATACACTGTGACGGTGATCACCGCGCCCGTTTTCAGTAAACTATCGCCTTACTCCGCAAATTGTTTCCTCCCTCGCCACAATCAGTTCCGCCTTTGGGCGTGATTTTACTAATAGACGATTTAAATTTGATATATTTTATTTTACACATATTTAGAATATATCAAATTTTTGTAAAAAAAATATATTTGGATATTGAAAATTCGAAAATATTAGACAAAAAGATGAATGTGATAAACAAAAATAGTAAAGTATTATGAAATTTTAAATTATATAGTAAGCGAGCTTTTTACTGTAATCTATATAAATAAGGAAAACAATAACAAATTATAATATATTTTTTTATAACATTAAACAAATAAACTTTAGTATAAGCCAAGCACTCATATCAAAACAAAAGTATACTTTATTATATAAACAATTCAAAATTCTACGAGACAACGAATGTGATCTCCAAAATTGGTCCGCAACGTCTTTTCCCAGATGTGAGGGGCTATTTTAAACTCGTAATAACCGTTGTCGACACGTGTGGAACGACCATTACCACATATTACAAAAAATGAAGGAAAAACAATAAAATGTAAGGGGGGTGTGCTAGGGACATCAAAGTGGACGCGATTTAAAATTGATTTTGAAATGCAACGTTATTAATATTTTGTGAGACGAATGTAACATTTGTTAATAATAGCTTAATAATAAATCCTTTAAAGAATGTATAATCCAATACAACTCTAAGCATCAATTGCAGTTCAAATTTTAATTAAGCGAATTCTCCCTATTGGTCAATACAGATCGGACCCCACGTCGAAACCACAAAGCAACTATGACAACTATTCAATCTAGCCATAGTTTATACTCACAATCATTCCTTTTAACAATGCTAAAAAAATTCCTGACCTAGGGGAGTTTGAGACCTATGCGATGCCAATATGTGATAATTTTAATATATCATTGAAAAATCTAAACCATGCTAAATCGAACCGTTCCAAGCAATCTATCATAGAGTAAATCTATGATATATTTACACACAGTGAATGCATTATCACTATTCCTAAATCAGCTATCAACGGACTCTTTTCACTAAAAGGGTGAGCTCCACTATAGAAAAGGTTGACCCTTCATAAAGACTTATCACCTCATATACAAAATAAGGTTGTACTAATCCAAAAAAAGTCGAAGGAAATACGTTTCTAAAGTGGGCCGCGTTGAGGTCAATTTCCAATAACAAAAATATCGAAGATGGGATCTAGTGGAAGTCGGCAGTAGTTTTTTCTCAACAATCTCCTCTCGGACTTAACTTACGTTATCTCGCCCACGAATGTCACGAGGAATAGAAACCCGCACATACATAATAAGGACGATATTTCTAAAGAAATTTAAATTTGCCCGCAAAGGTCCCGAGATAGGATTAAAGATTGGGCGTCGAGATGGTCCTTTGTGGCCGACCCTTAAGAAAACATGTCTTGATATGGAAATATCTAAGACGGGACTTAGCGAGAAATCATTTACGGGGGCGATCAAGGAAACGATCTATGAATGCGTAATTAGTATACAAATACAAGAGATTTATCTGAATCAGCGACCCACTATCGCTTTTGTGGTAACGTTTATTTTGCATGAGTGGATAAGTGAAAAGCTTTGTTGTTTAGAATATGCTGACCGACCGTTTTACGATGCGGTCGACTGTGAACTTTCGAGTTTAAAAGGATAATTTTTATCGGAGACTATAGGGGGGACTTATGAAAGTGACATAGATATAAATTTCTAACATGTTATCAAATGGTTTATTATTTTCCATTTTTTTCTCGTATTATTATTTTCCCTTTTTTTTTCGTGTTTTCTATGGACAAATTTTGTCCATCTAATTTAAATATGAAAAACTTAGGCAACAATCCCTCATTAAGTTGTGTGCCGAAGAGAAACACTGGACTCAATACACACCTGATTCAATATTTAGTTTGATACAAATACATGACGACCATCGGTTCTCGCGCGGTATTGTGATGTTAATGACTGCGAAGACCACTTGTATGAGTGAAGTAAAAAATATTTTAAACATAATAATATAAATAATGTTAACTTATATAAGAAACTTAAAATGTAATTAATCCACGTTATATATTTTTTCAAAACATCACGTCATATAATACAAGCAAACAGCACGCGATAGGCACGAGACAAAATTCCCCTCACCTTCACAGGCAACATGTCACATCTAAAATTAAAATGCACTTATTTAAAACCCACCACTTAGCTACCTTCCCGTGCGTACAAAAACTAAATATATCCTCGACCATTGTGTCACGCTCAAAGAAGTTCCGTAGGTCACGGCAAACGCATGGCCTATACGTGTCAGGAGCACGCCAAACGTTTTTTATCTTTGAAAAAATTATAAAAAGATCGTCTTTTACAATAGAACCTTGGTAGCATCTTTGACAATTATACTGTTATGGCTATATTAATCGAAATGACATTTATATAGATAGATAGATAGTAAAATCGACTTTATGATAATGATAAGAGTGGTGTTTATCCAACTACTGGTATCAAAACTTTGGATCTTTGTAACTCATCGCTGTTATGGTTAATATAAGGGTCATCACAAAAGGCACTAGATAACAATGCGCGCACGTCAATCGTGCGTTCATGCAAATAATATTTTTTTTTTCATAAAACATCCCCTTTATCTATTCATAACGCGATGGGGTTAATTAATATGTACAAAATAATACATTTTAAATAAAGAGCCCTTTTTACGTTGGCACGAGGTCAGGATTTATCTGTCACCGAGAGAATTATAGTATTTCTATTGTCAAAATAATTTACAGTTTAGTAGATTTATGGAGTATTTCTGTTGTTTTCGATATCTATATAGTTTAATAAATTCATATTTTATTATATTTTATTTAGAATGATACCCTCATGCCTTATTGAATATATAGCTGGTATGACAGCTCACTCGAAGGGGTTAATATGAGCGTTTAGGATAAACTCAATAAGCCGAAACAACTGGTGTTGAAGCAAAACCTGCAATTGACGTTTTGATGATAGCGCAATCGGCAATATCATTGTGGGTATGATATTCGTCTGTTATTTTAATACTGTCGAAGCATTCCGAATTTTCATTATATATTGACACGTATTGGAATATTATATTTGAAGAGTGCTTGTTGAAATTTTCTGTTACTGTTTTAAGTTATAACAATTTACGAAGCAGTTGGCAAAATGCGGGTCGAAAATTTTGAACGGTACACAATTTTCGGGCTTAAGAAAGCTTTTGTTGTGCAACGGTTTAAAACAAAAGTGTCAAATGACGGCACATCTGCTCGCACAAAGGGTTATGCTCTTGGATAGATTATTTTTCGAACCACCCCCGTAAGATTGTTCTTATACAGATGTTCCGATTTTCTGATCTTTTTATATCCCTTTACTTTACAAGTAAACAATTAAAGGATTATGTTAGCGTGATTGAGATTGTAAACAGAATACGACTTAAGATGTAAAAAAATATTATAGAACTACGTCTTACTTATGAGATATTAATTTTACTTTAATTCATGTTAATAACAAAACTTACTGTACATGTAATATTTTTTTAGATTATTTTAAGAGGAAAATTAAATATTTTTGAACATCTATATAATTAAACACCCTTTTGACCAATGCGTACATGATGTGACAGGATTAGCTTCAATCCAGAATGTATGACCGTATGATGACGTAAGCAAAGTATAAATGGTAGCTTGTATTGTTGTTGTGTAACATCTTGCACAATAATGGACAAAAGCTAAGCGTAACGATGAAATCGTCTCCAAAGATCAAATCCTTTGAAGCTGACGGTGGACAGGAATCATTAATAAAATCCTAAATACTGGACAAAGAATACGCGATGACATAAACATTTTAAACAAACCATGATGCAACCTCGGTATTACGAATTTGTCATTTTCTTTCTTGTCTATTTAAAAATATTCTGTAAATTTAATATTAACATAAACTTATTTACCCTTACCACTATGCATCGTGTTAGACTCTGCGTCTGCTACTTCAGTCCTGGATTTTTTTTGATCTTCAGGTGATCCAGTAGTGTCCATGTGTTCTTGTTTTATTTTAGGTTTAATGTCTTCGTCAGGAGAACTTGATGGCATCGGTGATGTTGATGCTCTCCGTTTTGGTGTCGACGCTCCAGCATCAGCTTCTGGACAAATTATTTTGTTATTTATGATTGTATAATCTTACTTTATAACATAATGTAGATTAAGAAAATAAATAAATTGTCATATAATATTAACAGAAAAGTGAGATATATTTGGTAAATATGAATATTATTTACAGTTCTTCACTATTGAGTGCATTGTTTAAAAATAAAAATATAATTTATCAAGTTCGTTACTTAATTTTTTTTCTATTAAACATATGTTTTTCATGTTTAATAAGTTTAGCAATTAAAATTAGTATTTATAAAAAATTTCAATTCCAAATTAACAAAAAAAATTGATAAGATGACAATATAAAATGTCAGTTTAGAAACGTACCATCCAAAAGTCGTTTAGGTGTACTCGAAGCACCGCCATCTTCAAGTAAATCTGGCGGAGCTATTGAAGGACTGGCTAATGGCGGAGTATGCACCCTGCTACTCGGAGGTCGTCTTGCTGTGAGGAGTGATGGTCTCCTACCACTCGAATTTGCACTTGCTACTTGGCCTGGTCTTGATCCATCCTCTTGATCTGAATTGGGACCTAAGAAAAACATAGACAAACGTACATTTAATTGTTAAATATCTCTAGTTTGTGCAACTTTATTCTAGTTATTTTTGAAGCAATTAAAAGATACGATCTTAATTTAATTACTTTTAGGATTATAAGATACATCAAACATATTTCTAATATTTATAATACAAATAGTTACAGGATGTTTAAATTTAAAGTATACAATAAGATCTATTTACTTACCAGCACTATAGCAGTGATATGATGTCAGATCCTTATCACAAGAGGAGACTTTGTGCTGTATGAACCGCACAATGTCAGCCAGCGCGAAAGCCCTGCGACACGCTCCGCAAGTGAGCGTGTCTGTCACACCGGGCGTGGGTGAACCGCCGCCCTCTGCCGCGCTGTCCGCATCCGCTGTGGATAGATGAATTGATTAGTATAATAGAAATTTGGTGGATAAGCAAGAGTAGGATTTGAGAGAAGAAAGAGAAAATTATATTGTTAGATTTCTAATTAATAATGTTATAGATTTTTTTATAGAAGATAATACTTGTGATAGAAATAGTGAGGTTTATTGAGTTTATTTTCTGTTAGTAAGCGTGAGGGGTGAAGAAAATCAGTGACATATTTGATTAGAGCAAAACGTCAATAATATTTTATAGTTTTTATATCTTGGTAGAAATTTTTGGTTAGGTCTTGAAAATGTAAATAAACTAAATATTCTCGTATTGGATTTGCAAAATTTAAACAAAACCAAGATTTATATTAAAATAAAAATTATACACAAATATAAACATTACGAGCTCAAAAGACGCAAGATGAAAAGGTATTCAACTGAGAATTACATTTCAAATATTGAACGACATATGGACAATGACACTTTCAACCCCTTAAGTGCTAAATTACATTTAATTATATCTTGTCCCAGTCACGGTCGTCGAACTTAAGGTGTCAGTTGCGGTGTTGACCACTTATCTCTCAATGGATAATGACAGTCTACCATTTGCGGTATTGGGGGGCTATTTCATACTTTTGTTGGGGCAGGTAAGATAATCGCTGCTCCACCATATGCGATTTATCTTATGTTTTGACTTGCCATAATTAGGTGTTCAAATAGAAAGGGCGCTTTGAGGTATCGTGTAAAATTTTTCGCAACTGATACGGATGATTATTCAATTGTCGTGAATAATTATTTTCGCAGAACGTTGTCCCGTTAACTTGGCTTACATCTGTCGTTTCGTTTTGTATTGAGAAAGTCATTTTCAACAGTGTGTAAGACTAGTATAATTAACTTAAAAACTTTGACCTCAAATCTAAAAATACTATTTTTCGTAATAAACTTTTGCTAATTTTTATTCGAACTGCCATCTTGTTGAAATGCATGTATTATATAGGCCGCCCATTCCACACACAGTACATAGCTGTTTAATTACCTAATAAATAAGTCGACACCGGCATCGACGCTCAAGAATTATAAAGGCACTTTCATATTCAAGACTCACACAATTGGTCGGCACATCAAAGCCGTACGAGCTAATTTTACATAAGTACTATGCAGACTCCCTTACATTCCGTACGCTTTATTATTATTTTTCCTTCAATCTCTTTGTGAGGAAAGTAGGCCGTGCTTTCTTACGAAATAATATACGGGGGTCGATTGTAACCGGAGTACTAAATTAATATGGCGAAAAAACTACATGATTCGACCGCTCTGTTTACAATGTCCTACCTAGTTTGTTTAGGGGGGCTATTATGTAAATGTGTCGTGTTATTGTCACTTTTTTAATGATTTATTTAGGTGATGGCTCGTGGCAAATGGTTTTGATTTTTTTTAAATCGCTTCCTTTAAATTAATACATCTTTATTTCATATGTATAAATTGGAAATATTTTTTTTTATGAAAATTAAGAAAACTTTGTATAATTTTAGTATAACTTAAGACACGTCTATATATTGAATCTAAAAGTCCATATAAATGTTCACAAATAAAATGTACAAGCACCCTAAAAATAACTAAATAAAAGTTATCGGCTATCAAAGATCGAACCATATCGAGTATGGGGTAAATTGGTTGGCGCAGGTAGCCACACCCCCGCACGCCAGTGGACACTGGTCATCACATGCGCCCTGGCTTACACCCACTATCGACTTACACTTTATTTGATTATACTGATTTATTAACTTTAAATGTCCATCTAGTTATATCGAAAGTTAAAGGCAAATTTCGGTGGGTTTTACGATTTCGTATAACATTATAAAAGAAGATCTCCTATAAGCAAAAATATATTTTGAAATAAGTATCTTAAAGTCAAGTGGTTCCAGATGTATAAAAACAGAAGCATATGTTATCTGTGATTTATTGAAAACTCATAGTCTAGCCCAACGCCTCAGGTGAGGACGGGGGGCCCACCCTTCGAAGGGACTCAACGAAAAGTTTAAATTAGCTCGTTACTACATCGGCATGACAGTTAAATCTGTGCTTTGTTTTTTCGCCACAGAAAAGGTCAATGTGTGCGCACACAGCAACTTATGTGTTAAAAGTTTTGAGTCAACTGTCGTAGTCGCGTAAATTATTAATGACATTTTGTTCCGAGCCCTACATTGTAATACTCTGCTAATTTGCACGCGAAGTTAAATTTACATCTGATTCAAGTATATAATATTTATTATATTATAGATATGTTAACTGCCGTTGTGGCGCAGTGCATGACGTGCGTGGGTTTGATTCCCGTTCGGAGGAATCAATTTTATTTATTAATATTTTCATTTGTTAGCTCTCGATACAAGGCAAGTCGCGGCGTTTATTCAGTCACTAGATACACAATGCCTTGAAATTTCAGCGGAAGGTGGGAAACAGAGTGGCTTAACACAAGGTTCCCTCTGCCTACCCTCCTATATGCGGGATAGAGCGTGAACTAAAAAAATAACTTTTCTATGGCATTCAATTTTGATGAATTCGTCATTTTCTATATAATAATACCTATATAAAGAAATATAATTTTATATGCCACAATTTTGTGCATCAAAAGATTGATCGGCATATCGAGAACAAAAAAATATGTCCATCACACCACAACCCTGACCACCGTGTCCGATCTTAATTGGCAGGGGATGAACCACCCTATTGAAGTCATTGAAATCAAACGTTTTTCATCACAATAACGCCAAATAAAAATAGTAGCTGCCGAATTCTGCGGGGGTGGATTGTTATGTGAGTTCGAGATATTATAAGTTGGAGCCAGAATTAGTTTCAATATATTCTGTTACAATTATCGATGGAGTCCTATTCAAATGTTATTGTTAGTACTTTGCCTATGTAATTTTCGTATCTACTATTCGGAATTAGTCCATTTACAATGACAATATCAATATTAAGCTCTAATTTATTATTACATTTTGTAATCTCACGTTTTGCTGGATTTTTAGTAATAATTTTTTCTATATGTTTTAGCTGAGAATTTCTCGTTTCCTAATATGTGAGGTAACATACCGACAAAAATATTTATCGCTTTCAGTCCTCATATTTATAATTTAGGCTTTAAATTTCAAAGCATAAATTTTGACATCAGCCTTTGACAAGTAGTTATTCAATGGTTCAAGTTGTCGGAAATGGACATTCAGTTCAAAGGTCTTTTCAAATAAAGCCTTGTCGGCGAATTCCGATTCCATTCAGGCTGTTTTACTCTTATTAAATTGTTTAATAAAATTTGTTTTGGTTTCATCTTGCCTTTTTGCATGTTTACACAACGACCTTTTGGCTTATTACAGCTTCATCGAAGGCAACCGGTTACTCATAATTGATGATGAAATGCTTATTTTTCTGGTTGAGACGTTAAATCTGATAGTTAAAAAGAACAAGTTCATGTTCTATCCCGCACATAGCAGGGTGAGTAGAGGAAACCTAGTGTTAAAACACTTCGTTCTCCACTGACAGCACTTAAAAATACATGCATAGGTATAGTGATCTCATATAAAGTACAATGTAAAATTTGTTAAAGCCTGAGCTGGTGTGACTTGTCTAAGCTCTAGACATGCTCCGAGACTTTATAGTGCAAGTTGTTTTAATTTTTAACCAACTTCAATAAAAGGAAAATGTTTTCAACAATTTAATTCTTTTTAATTAAAATTAAAAAAATAATTAATATTTTACGAAAGTACATGCTTATTGCTATTTAGAATACATATTTATATGTATTCTTCATAACTGCTTTGTAAATTTATACATAAATAATGTTTAGAGGGCATTTATTATTTTATTTAAATCACTATAATTACAGGTAAGGGTAGCAGAAGGGCTAAGTCCCAGTAAACTCCACGCCCAGCGGACTCCGTTGAGGCGTAAGGCGGGCTAAGTCAACAGCGCACTAATGACGTCAGAGTAGCAGGGCTACTTGTTTTTTTTATATATAGGTACATAATAGTATACTATAGTTCACCTATGTATAATTATTTAAAAGAAAAATAAAGAAAAAACAAGAACTATTCAACGTTTATTGAACTATAAAAGTATAATTTTGATTATCTTATAGCATTTTTTTTGTTATATTATACATTCAAATTCATATCGTTTGCTATATGTTTTTATCAATATCAAATTTGTCATTTGAAGTCAGTTATGGCACAGGGGCAAAAGCGTGTGATTGTGAACGCGACAGATAGTGGGTTCGATTTCCCGTCGAGAATAAAATATTCCATATCAATCTAATAACAGTACTGTCTTTAATTTAAATAATTGTCAAAGCATATTTTATTTTCTTAAGTACCAAAACGATACAAATCAATAGCAAAAAACACAAAAAAAACAGAAATATAAATAGAAAACATTCCATAAAAACGGCTTAAGACTATCAAATTAAAGAGGCGTACCTATAAAATAGGAATACCTCTTAAGGGTACTGCTCTCGCCCACCGATAGCTAATCAAATTATCCGCCGTAATTCTGAGCGACAAAAACCCCTGATTATCTTTATCCTGTTTTTTTTTCAGCCCCAGGGAACTGAGGACATTGGTGGCCAGTGCGAAGAGCAAGATAATTTCACACTTATAAATGAAATGATAATGATAAAGATGAGAAATAAATATATAAAATGTTTTTAGCTAAATAAGCTAAAGTTCTGCTAGAAGAAGAGAGATTATATAATTAATTCAATTAAAATAATTATATTCTATTAAAAATGATAATTAATACATTTTAGTGGAAGAATTAAAAAAAATACATCGATAAATGAATTGCAAATTTGCCACATTACAGCAAGGTAAGGTCCTGGGGCTGGGAACAAAAATGGCGACCACAGTGATCGAATTAAGGCCGGGTCAGTAATCGTGTTACTGATATTCAATACTGAATATTGGGAATAACTGGAGGAAAACAGATCTCTCCTGAGTATTAGCTGTTCGTTAGAGGGATTTGAATTTTTATTCTTTTTCACGTTTTTTTTTGTTGCTTTAGGTGCGAAATTTGATACTTCGTCGGGGGAGATGGACAGCCCTTAATAGAAAAATATTAGACAGCAAATTGAAAATTTATACTGGTTTTTTTTGAGAATTATTTGCAAGTAAATTGGGAAATGTGAGATAATCCTAATAATATTACAAATGTTATAAAATCGACGGTTAAACTTTTAAGAATTTTGGTGTCAGGTAACATTCATTCTTCTTCTTCTCAATCAACTTTTTCAAGTTATATAATGCAATCATTTGTGTCGCATGAGATATTTTTTTGTCTTATTGTATTCTTATTAGTACGTGTACATACTCATAGTAGTACTTACATTCCTAAATTATCGATTACATTTTAATCGGTTCGATATCATTCCGCATACGGAGAATAGGCAAAGAAGATATAGAGTCAAAACATTCGCGAGAAATTTAAGTAATTCAATCCCCTGAGTGGGAATCCAACACACTACCATCGCTTTACAGTTAAACGTATGGACAAGATGTTTTCTGCTAATATAAATAATAATAAATATCTGTAATAATTAGAATTTTACTGAATTTCCTTTAGTTCCCACACAGTAGGTTCCTACCTAATATAGCTACTATATTAATACCTCTACCCATAGATAGTCTATAACAAGATGAGAATCTACTGTCTTAAGGGTTCGGTTGTTTGTCACGGCACGAGTGTCAATAAAAACGCCACACCGGACTTTTAGCTCCTATACAGCTATATAGCTAGTGATGTAATAATATTAATCGATACAAATAACTTTTTATAAATATCGATTTACTTTTTTACTTATAAGTATAGACATTCCAATTAAGACACAAACTGTTTCCAATTTTTTTTTAATCTTAAACAATTATCTCGAGTAGGAATCGAACTCACAACTATCGCGTTTATAATTACACGCTTGTGCCTACCACTACAGTTTCCCACTTTACGCCGAATTTTTCGAGGCATTACGTGTCGCGTAGCGAAACTTAATGCCGCATTTTGCCCTGACACCAGAACGAAGAAATGAAAATATAAATGTAAAGAAATATTTTTACTTTTCAATTTCATTGCCTCGATTGGGATTCGAACCCACAACCGCCCTTGTGCCCCTACACCACGACAGATCTCTTATATATTAATTAATTCAATATATTAAGAAATAGAATAATAAAAACTATCGATATCCACACATACCTAGCACACCCGTTAAGCGGACACTTAACCCCTAATCCGCAAAGCAGTTTAGCCTGGCATCGGGCATTTATGGCAAAAATCTTAATTTCGGAACGCTGTCGTTAACTGCCCGACTCCTAATTATTGACACCAACTGTATCTATTACTTTGAGAGGCTTTGTCTCTATATATGTATATATGTTTGTATGTATTTATGTAATACTATGTGTCAGTAGTAGGTTAAGAATAGATTCTTGACATATGTTAAAAAAGTTAGAGATATTCTGTAGAACCATGTAGGTTCTAGGTTGATAACTGACTTAGAAGAGTAAAACGATATTTTCGTATAAAATGTGAAGCTATACTTGCTACTTTAAATCAAGTTATAATATTTTTATGAAAATTTATGGTTTTGAAAATAAAATATTTATCTACATGTATCAAATAATAAATAAAAAAATCCTAGCGTATTAAAACAGGCTTAAAATAAGTACGAAAAGGCTAAGTAAGACGTTACATAGGTATGGTATTGGATTTGCCGCCTACTAGTCGACATATTTGTAATTAATAAAAATATTGAGATTAACATTAGCATACCTAACGTTCCTAATTTTCCATACAAAACATATTATACAAATATAAAAATCAACTTTCATCAAATTTTCAAAGCTATAACAAAAATGTTGTCAGTATGTAATACCTATAGAGATGCCAATTTTACGATTTTTATAATAGCCACAGTTCCCGCGAGTATGGAAACAAGAGATACAGTTTTTCCGAAAGCAATAAAAGTAAGGCTATATAGCGACGTCCGGTAGGGAGTTTGGCCGGAGACCAACCCTACTAACTGGACGATACAATATACACTCTAACCCTTATTATCAATGTCTTAAGACCTTAATCGCATGCTTCTAAAATGTCTCAATAAAACTAGTGCAAGTAAAATACTGCTTACAGGGATTTGGCAAGGTATATGTACTATTTTAAATTATTTTTGAAATTATATTGATGGCTTGTAATTTTTCATATTTCTTGTTTTTTGTTATCATAATTTTCAATAAGCCTTTATTTAGTCACAGTAAGACTAGACAATATTTAGACTAAAAGCAATAAATTTTGTTATACCTATTCGTACTTTAAAGAGTTTCAGCACTAATAAAGCAAGCAATTTAGTTGATATTATCTAGACAAATGGTTCGACCATATATACACATATTTGCGGTCAAACGAAGCTATGCCTCAACTATCACACACATACATAACTAAAATACACTTTTAAATATCTATTTATGGTGATAAACTGCTGAGGTTTCTTGCTTTCTTGGCATGCGTACGCTATTACAGCTTTAACGGTTGCGAGTAAGTTTTCTCTATTTCATATCTGTATTTTTCAAAGAAATAAGAAACATAATTTGAATAGCATACAATAATACTGAGCAAAGTATTTATTTGTGATTAATAAAATTCTTATGGCAATACCATTTAAGTATCACTAAAAGTATAATATGCTTAGAAACATTAAGTATCGGAGGCAGTAAGAATTTTACTATATGAGCAATACACTAAAAGATCGATCTACGAAAATAATCCACGAGATACAGTCCACTTACTTACTCATTTATATGTTAATGTAAATGGCATCAGATTCGTTCAGATTCACATAGAGATATGTTTCGATTCAGATATCATTTTCACAGCCTTATTATTTTCCAATTTGTCTTCAACGTTTGTTATTGCCTCATTTATGGCTACCCCTCTTTCTATATTAACTTCGATTCATTGAGTTATGCATTCGAATAGTATAATCAAAATGTATCGATATTTATGAGAAACTACGACCGAAAGTACGAGATTGTTTTGAAATGTGAAAAATCTACGAAAATTACAGTACCTTTTCGTCTTAAGTCGATTCCAGAGTCGAAAAATCTTGACTTACTCCTTAATGACAAATCCATTTCCAAAACTGCACTTTAAAACTATTTCAAAAGTTATTGATGTCACATACGAATGTAGTCCAAAAAGTTCAACTATAACTAAACTAAATTCCAATTTGACCAGGGGACCACTGGGCACTCACTTCAAGAGACCTTGAAGTCATAAAACATGTGATCATCTTCGCAGATGAACACAGACTGACTGGCTACCTCGGTGAATATGGGTCCCAAAAGTTATTAAAAAATCCCCCTGACTACCAGGTAAAAAAACCCGCCGTATCAAAACCGCTGTTTCCTAGTGACCCCGATCGCTCTTCCATTCCTTTGTTAAGTTCCTTTTATTTATAATAGTACATTTTTTTCACACACACCACCCCTAATAACGTGTGAGCAAAAATATGCGTAATCGTCCACGGCACCCTGGCGAAGAGACCTCGGCGAAAGTTCCATATAGAAAAAACACAACTGTCCCCATTTGAATGGCAAAAAGTGCATGTCATTGCGAAAATGATATTAGTGAATGAATATGATTTCGGATCTAAATGGATGGCTGGCTTATAATTGTGTCGCGTTAGATTTAGCATGAATTATTGGTTCGACGTGGTTTTTATGCATAGCTTGGCTGACCTAGCTTTACTTTTATTATACTAAAGAGTAGGTTGTATACTCCTTTGCAATATATATAAATATTATATGTTCCTACTGCTTATAAAATATATTATACTTTACTATTTACATATTTTTTAGTACCATATTGAAATCTAAAAAGGAAATATATTTTTATACTGATATTTTCGAGTCCAGTTAGATAATTGGACTTAACGATGCATTATATCTATACTGCAACGTTAAGTTTGTCAATCTTGAAAAATAAATAATGAAGAATAAAGAGTCATGGAAGAAAGACTCCTAGAGTCACAAAGAGGTAAAGAAAGAACTTCTTTTTTCCGCCAAAAAGATGCGTGATATTGCAAGAACTATTTAACGAATGCAATCATAATATATGATTTATTATTTAAGATTTCTCGAGATTGCCTCTCTGCTTATAATGAAATTATGATAACCGAATAGGCCAGAACGTGATCGAAATGACCCCTGGATAGCAAAATGAGCGTAATGTTTGCTATTTCTAGGTAAACAAACAAGGAAGATTGACGTCGAGTGTACATCTGGTAAGCTCAAATACGAGGGATGTGATAAACAATAGAATAATTCGATTTTCCTACTGCCGCCCGACAAATTGCGTGTGATGTTAGGTTACGCAATGTCAGAATAATTTTGTTCGTAAAGCAAATAGGGTATTAGCCCGAAATATGTTGCTATGGGAATCATATAAAAATAATGAAAAAAAAAAAAAAAATCAGCTTCACACAGCAGGGTACCTAGAAGGAATCTAGAGTTAAGACACTCCGCTCCCCATTTTCCGCCGAATTCTGGAGGCATTACATGTAGTTGTATCTAAAAAATAGAATATAGAATCCGAAACCTTCTCTATTTTTTTTTTTAAATAATAACAAAACGTCAAAAATTTCACCAATATTAATCCGTAGCACAGGCGATTATAAAAACATCTCGTGACCGAACTACATATAACAGGAAGAACAAAAAAGGATACTGTTACCGTTGTCCGAGATTCGTACCTGGTCTGCTCGTGTGAAAACGGAACAGGTGTTTGTGGTATCTTCCGTTTGGTAATTATAGAAATGAAGAATAAAATGCGCGAGTGGACGTGTCGCGGTTTTTCGAATGTGCTTTTATACACTGTTTTCTAGGTATCTAAATCGTAAAGTTATTTTTGTTATATTTTGTTTACTAGGTACTTAGAATAGTAGTTAAAAGGTGACATTAAGGTGTTGTTTCAATAACTGCATTCGTAACAATTTTATCCAATAAATTGCAGGCAATTTTATGCAAATCTTAAATTATTAAATATAAAAACTTATGCTATTATATATATTCATAATTGTTTAAATTTAAAAATAATATTATTTATTTATATAATAATTTTAAAAAATCCTAATAACTAGTATAGGAATATAGCAAAAGCAACCGAGCGTATTTAATAAAAAAAAAATACAAATAAACTCTGGTCAAGCCACCTTTTGTGGATTCTTTTCATCATCTAATGTGAGTATACAGGAACACTTTCTAAGTTATTATCAATTTATTGTGTATTCATGGATTTGAAAGGGTTGGGTGTCATCTAGCAAAAAAATAGAGACAGCGTGAGAGAAAACAGAAAATGCACTTGGCGATTTTTTTTTTATTCTTACTACCTGATGACCTGTATCAAAATTATTATAGCTTTAGCTTTTGTGTTTCACATTACATGTGGTCTGTTTGGTGTAGATAAGGTAGATATTTAGATATTTAAAGAAATATTTTGTTAACAAAAAAAAAATTTGGAGGATTTTTTATTATTCATATACGAAAATAAGAAAAAATACGTCTTTATTAGTCAAAATATCTTAAACCAGTATTTTAAAAAACTACAATATCAAAAATATATCTGATAAGAACTATTTACTAGCTCATTGTAAGGACACAATAACGTATTTAATACTTTACTATCTTGCACAGAGTTACGAACAATTAGAAATGACAAAATTAGTACATAATTATCAATAATGAACATAGATTTTAGTACAAAACACTGTTCGTAAATTATAATGTTAGATTTTAATTAAAATAGATATAAGATACGAATAAAAAGATAAGATAAAAGGGAAAAATAATAATTTCATAATTTCTATAGTTTTACGATCTAACGTTTTCCGTACATCTTGCATTAGCAACATGGAACTAACCTTGCACAATGGGAAATCTATTCCTAATCCAAGTGTAATCATTACTCACTGACGTTTGAACTGTAGTAGACAATGGGCTCGCGGGTCACTCGGCGGTTATCTGCCGATCGGAAGAAAACTGATCTTTGCGGCTACCATCAAATTTATTGCTATTAGTGAATAAATATACTTTGTTAGTTTATTTATTCACATAAACTATTGAACGGTACAAAAATATAACTGGCAATATAAGAGATGTGAATGATTGCAGCGTGTAAAGTTAGATAACATTATTATTAGTTTTTCTTTGTAATCATTATAAAAAAATATACTCTGTATAATTCATTAATTACATATTTAACCGTATACGAGGTACTAAAATATTCAAAAACTACTTATAAATATGAAATATTATCTATTGTAAAGTATATTATTTTGTGGTATAAAAAAGAAGTATAACAAACAAAACTTGTAATGTCTAAGTTCAAATGCTAATACAAATTCAAACAAACAAGCGATACACAATGCTTAGAAGCGGTATGGAGGAACTAATTAATCACCGCGCTTTCTACGCTCTTACATTTATGGTGGATTGCAAAAAACGCAAGCTTTGTTTACTGTAAGCGTAGACTATTCACATGACCTCAATTAGGCAGTCATCATTCAGACGTAGTAAGTGCATAATCTCGACTCAGGTCATCGCGTTAACAAGGCGAGCGGTCACGAACTGCCCGGTATGGGAAAGCTCCCAGCGTTGTATGGAGATACGACCTTATAAACATCTAGCGCTCGTCCGGAAACGCGATCGCACTGCGGTGACACTTAGTCTGCGTTGGCGGTTCTATACGATTGTGAGCTCTACGTTGTTTACAAACTTCCTACATCTTATATAGAAATGTAGTAATTATATAATTATGTATGATTTAATATCGATAATATTCCAATTTTTTAATGATATTTAATTAGAATTATGTTCTTTAAGCATAAAATGTGATAGCTGCAATTCAATAAATATTTCCAATCTCATTATATCGTGATAAGCATGAATTGAATGAAAATGATGTTAAAGTTATTGAATAGTATTAAACATTGTATTTAGCAGAAAGCGCAAGCTATTATAAATCTAGGAAAACGCCTACATCTCCCACACAATGCAATAATATAAATCATAAGCGAACATCGCTATCTCTCACTCCTTTGACTATTTTATGATTTTTAACACCCACTTAATCCCTTTAAGATACAATATGATGTTCGTGACAACGTAACTTCTTGCTTTGGACGGTGTGATTAGAAATTATATAATAAATATTTTATTTTTTATTCATATATATTATTTATATGTTTTGGTATAGATAATGGGAGCCTAGTGAAAGATAAGTTCTTGAATTTTCGAATCCAAATGTATAGTTTTAAACAGTCCATAATCTAGGTAATATGTTTCTACTTCTTATTTAAAAATTTTTAGAATCGAATCTTATACGTAAAAATGGCACATATATAGTTCACAATAATTTTGGTTCATGAATATTAAAGAATCATAAGCTATATAAGATTTTAATTCAGTCTTGACCCTAGTAAAGAACAGGACCAAATATTAGCAAAAAAGACGCTTAACTGGTTGTAATTCAATACAATACAACCACACTATTAAAAGGCCTGTCCGTCCTGACATGGAGGCATCTAAGAAAAAAAACGGAGAAAAAAAAGTAAATCAAAGTTTAGCCGAATCAAAGGAAAGTTGGACAATGGTCATGGAACTGGTCGGAATATAGAATGGCATAACATCAGGTAGAATTTGATACACTACAATCTTCATGTCAATCAAACTGCGAGCGTTTATAATAATATCTAAGATAAATATTTTAGGACTTTAAATACTTATATAACTTTATACAGTAATAAAATTAAAACATATAATTATGATATGCTATCAAAAATGGAATATTTTAATAAATAAAGAAAAAATAGATGTAAAGAAATATAAACTGATAATAATAGAAAGTGACACTCCTAAACCCTTTTCTATAAGAATTGATGAAAGAAATTCTCATAATGACACACAATAGTTATTTTGCCTAACGCTATGGATTCCAACCCTGTTGAGTATTGTTAGGATGGATATTCGACTATGTGGGTGCGAAGTCGACCTATTTTGAAAAAATCTCTTTGACCAATTGTTTGTCAAAAGCAAGATTGATTTTTTGTTGAGGTGTTTATCGTTGACCATGGGAAAATATGGGATCTTCAGGTGCCTCTATCGAATTTGAACCTATTGTTAACCTGTTGTATCGGACTTTAACAAAATTTAATATGTTATTTGTGATTTTTTTACTTTATATTGTGCTTATTACAATTTGTTCTGTTTTGAGGTATAAATGTTATCATAAGAATCTAATAAGGATATAATTATAGTTTTACAGAATACCTGAACCTTTATAAGCCGAAAAGCCAAGTCCTACCAAAGTTTAAATCGCTGGCGTTGAACCGCCGACACTAACAAATTGGTATCAAAGCCTGACAAAGATGGACTCTTGAGAAACTGTCCACCCACTCACCGTCTATTGATCGTGGCTTACAATAAATTAATTCTTGTTATGAACATTTTTTATCCCATTGTGTTTAGTAGAGTATTTATTTTACTAGACGTAATAGTGCCTAATGGGCGGCCATTGGTCAAAGGAAATTTGGTTCACAATGAAGACTGAATTGAATTCACTTATGAATAGAACCTCCGTGAGATCCGTTGTTTTATTTGTCTTACCAATAAATCCTTTCAACATATTATTATATACCGCATAAAATTTAAAATCTTTATAGTTCAAAATTATATTAATTTACATTTGAAATGTTGAACTTTATATTGTTATAACACAAAAGGAAAATTCTAAGTACTCAACGATTTAATCCTTTTAAGAGTAACAAAAATATATAATAGTGTATAATACAGATAACTGGTACTCGATAAGTGTATTTCTAAACATAATTATCTCTGGTTCATCTTTCTTTTAAAGATTATGTTTACTTCAACACCTTGAACAAAAAAACTATGTTTGGCTACTGTTTCCATTGTTTGTAATACGACTTGTATTGTTGGAAAAAATAATCCTTTTGTCCAACCTTTCCTCCCAGAAAGGATTGTTTGCCGTGCATCTTCAAAAAGAAAGCTTGATGTCGTCCACGATACATTTGTATGCGTACTAATTTTAAAGCAGTACCGCTCGCTTTAAAACCCCCAACGTAGACCCACTTAATAGGAACGGACTAATAAATCCAATTTAAATATCGCCTGGACCTCTTTTGAAATAACATATGTAAATCCATACTTCTTTATCTTGGGAATCGCAAAAACGCCGATCGATAGGGACATCTAAAAAGGAAAAAAACACAAGGCGGTCCAGTTGCAAATTCAGAACGGGTGGCCGCCGTCCGCAATATCATTATTCTAAATACTAAATTAACTTTATTCCCATAATTTAAATACCAACTTGTACTCATCTGAATAAATTATCCGATGCAACCTGAAATATTTTCTCTATTTTTATCCTCTAATGGACGAATGATGTCAATTGCTGAATTTATACGTTCGTTTGACGAATTCAATTTATTGGAATGGCTCTCGGCTTGCATTTGTTGAGGCTTTTTCTTTCTCACGATTGGTAAAAGGATAATTATTTTTCTGGGCGTGCCACTAAATTAACTGGAAACAATTATTTTTGTTACATTGTAATTGGCGACGATCATGTCAGTTTTGCCAACGCCCAGAGATAATTGGTTATGATTGCAAAATAAGGCATTACAAGGTTGGTCAAATCCCTTTGTTTTACTAATTACATGCAATCTTGTTTAGTGTTAAGTTAATTTATTATTTTCTTTATATATTTATTATATAATCGACGGGATAATAATATAAATGTATTATTTCATTAAATTAATAATAAATTTCTTTATACTTTCAATGTATGTATTTCCAATATGAAATTGGGTCTGAACATCAAAACCAATGTTGCGGTTGTAACTCCTGGACAAGGATCAAGATGGAGTGTTCCGCTTGCAAATGCGAAGCTTCAATATTCGCTTAATGAAGACATATTGAATCGCTAAGCGGCTAAAGACAAGATATAGACAATGTTTTAAATTGACATGCGGCCCTTTTATTTAGCATCCGTTCATTTCGGCTATAAACATAAAAAACTTAGGATATTTTTTTTTACTTTTTTTTCGCTAACGGCTATTTTGCCGCTCTCCTCAAATAAGGTCGTTTGTACATGATTTGACCCTAATTATAAATAAATATGAAATTAACAGTTACAGATAGATATTAATCGTCAACCAATACAACTCAAAGATTTTTTTCTTGAGAGTAATCGAACTCACGATTTCTGTTTAAAAGTACCTCACCACTACACCAATAGGTCCTCTTAAAAAAAAATATTTAGAAAAAAATATATAACTTACGAACGTACTCCTAAATGCAATAAAATCCGACAAAAATAGTATCAATTAAGAAGTTGTCAAGGGACAAACCCGTGTCAATTAGTTGTATAACATTCGAAAGCAAAAACAAATCGCCGCGCGAGTTAATATTTTATTTAGGGTTCAGAGTGGCACCGTAGCAAAGTTAACTTGGATTTTTAAAACTTCCAAAGTTTGCCCGATGTTTTCCTCTGGCCGTCTAGTCTCGCACCTGATAAAGTAATTTGACGAATTCCCTAATCCACACTTTTGAAGAGGGTTTAAAAACCAAAAAGGTTCTATATTTGGACAGTTTCGCTTCCTTAATTGAAATGGAATAAAAAGTTTAAGGTGACCTGCATTTTTAATGTGCGGGAATGCTTAATTAGTAATAAAAATACTAACTTTGGTGAAATATTGGAGCGAAACAAACATTTTTACAAAGGGGGGGCTGCCATTGTAACGTACAACAAAAACTAAGTACCTCAGACCTCTTACGTTCAAAATAAGAACAAACGTGTCATCGACGAAATGACGCGTGTCGACCAATCGGGCGCGAAGGCCGCAGACGTCGATGACGTCACGCCACAGCCGACCAATAGGATCGGTCTGTCGCCTCCGGTCAACTTGCGCTAATTGCTCATGTGTGCGATAACACTAGGCTTCAGAAGAATCAGTGCGCTTAAGTGCGCACACGCATGCTTTAAACGATTACATACTCTATAATTTTAACTGGATGTAGAGCTTTTGTCTTAAATTTATCAAACGAGTTCATTTGACGTAATTAATTTACTAGTTGTTATAATTTTATTAAATCTATTTTAACACATTAATAGGGGTCTTTGAGATATAAACAACTGTTATTTTTATAAAAAAATATAATATTCTCACAGACTCTCGAAACAATTAGAGATATGTCGTGTGGCTATTCTTTGAAACTAAAGTAAAGCATGAGAAATTTTCGGACTTGCATTTGAATAAAATACGTAATTAAAATAAAGTAGCACTTGGCCAGTGGGAACGTTAACAACAATAACGAGTGATGCGATTTCATTAATGTTATTATTTCTTATATCATGTCCTACATCTGTGTATATAAAATCGCATATTTCTACCGTTTCTAAAAAGTTAATTTAATTAAAATCTGTTCATTTATTTGATTTATCTAATTGAATATCTTAATTTATTTTATGTTTTTTTTTAAATATACTATATCAATTAATATATTTAGTAATTTTAGTTTATTTCTTTAAACAATAAATACAATTTCTATAAATAAAACAAATCAAGTTTTAGAAACAAAATAACAGAAAATACATTAAAAGATGCTAGATTTTATATTTTGAAAAAACATTTAATATATTTATAATTTATTGAGCTTTACATTTTTTGGGGTTCCTCTGGCAAAAAGTACAAGGTGTACAAAAGAAGATTTTGATATTTGAAAACTGTAATAATGCATACTAGGTAGATATCTGTATACTTATTTAGTACTTTTATTCTCTATTTTAATTATTATATGAACTTTTAATATATAAAAATTTAGAAATGTTTTTTAAAGTTCCTAACCAAATATATATTTGAAAAATTGAATTTTGAGAATTCTTATATTAAATCTTGAATATAAAACCTTTAAACAACAAATCGCCCTTGAGCAAGATAGATGTTTTATAAAAAAATATATATAATTCGGTAGTAATTTTTTCATATATTTTTCATAGAGATTTTTTCACATTTTAAGATTTTTTGATTCTGATTGTCTTATAACATTTGATTAAGTTTTATAAAATAAACGTTATGATTTATTAAAATAACGATGTAGAGTTAATAAAAAAAATACTATAATACCTTTATGCCAAAAATTATATGTGGCAATAATTTTTTAGCTTTACGATTTGTCCCCTATAGCAGCATAAGCAGGGGAAATTTAGTGATAAGACACTCCGTTCCCCTCTTAGTTCTTAATATTTGAAAACAGTATGTGTTGATCGGTGGAACTTAAAGCGGCGCCGTAATAATTTATAATTACATAAAAATAGTTGGGAAAATATACATACATTTACATCTTTAATAATTAGTATTCTATTAACTATAAAATAATATTTCAACCGACTCTACCATTTACATTCATAAATAAAATTCCGTTATGTCAAACTAGACTCTATTTTTTCTTATAATAAAACTATTCGTTAAAAATAAAAATTATAGCCGTAAATAATTTTTAAAAATATCAATATGGACTCCAATTAAAATTTTAATATTTTACAAAGAAACTAAATTTGACAAAAAACAAAATTTTGCTCAAATACTATATTTTCCTTTCATTTCTGCACATTTATTATTACATAAAAGGTCTTTCTCCTGTCGGACGGTGGATGACCAAGCGTACAAATATTGACACTCGCCAGGGCTATTAAGTAGCTCTGAATAGCGTCTCCGTCACTGTGGATACACTATAGCTAAACGTACAACTTCTTGTTTATGCTTACATTTTAGGGACATTTCTTAAAATTTTAAATTATTTTGCATGGATTCTTGTTATTCTTATTTATTTACTTGTTTATTTTGATAGCTCCAATATAAACAAATTCATAAAGATATAGGTACAATTCTTACTCTACTAATAATATATTTTTATATTTACATCAATCTACGTGTAATGTAACTTGTGCTTAGTTTTGCAATTTTTTTAATTATTAATAAAATGACTATAATTTACCTTGCGCGATGCGTACAGCTGGCATCTTGATTCTCATCTTGATTTGGTCACCTATTTTTAGATCTTCAACAACTTCTTTTATCCTCGGAAATCTTTATCTTAATATCTCGCTATCAGTACGTTAGCGTACTTCACATGTGCCGCCGTCGGTCCAGCGACTTATCGTCCTATTCTCAAAACGGTCTCGATAAGAGAGGTCGAGATGTCATACAATAATCCTGAAAAGTCCGTCGGCATTCACACAACATGATAATTTTAGTCATCTTCGTAATTTCTTCATCATGACAAAATTAAATTGTAAACATTTCTGATATTACTTTTTTCTTTTCATATTGCAAGAATTAGTTCACAGTTTCCAATGTTTACTTGCCAAATTCGATCGCCTAAGGTCTTATCAACACTTGAATGAACGTCTCTGTCCTATCTAATCTATCCACAGCGAGTGGTCTTATTCATCAAAATATTCATACGTTAACACTTTACAATAAATTCAAAATTACTATTTTCCACTTGTCCGTAATTTTTCACCACTGTCTCTACAAATATTAAAACTTGCAGCAAGTCCAAATTCAGTTTAAAATTAAATTTCCAGTAAGAAACAAGAAAATAGATTTTCAGTAAGATAGAGCGTATGTTGTTTATCGTCGCGATGTAGTATGTCGCGTGCGGAGCGGTGCGAGGCAGGTGCGGCCGGCCGCCCGCTCTCGCCCGATGTCCGAGACCGTCTGTCCTGTGTCCCTTCGCGCGAGGGCGCCGCGGCCTCGTGGCGGCGTGTCCGACTCGCGCCGTCTCTCTCGGCCGGCCGACGGCGCGTGCGAGTCCGTACAAGTGGCCAGGGGTTACTCGCGGTCGCGGCGCGCTCGGCTGTCCGAGAGGGACGCCGCAACCCGCGCCCGCCGCGACGTGCGTGGGTGTGAGCGGGATAGCTGTAAGTAGAGAGCGCCGCGCGTCGGTGTGCGTGCGCGGGTGGGGCGAAGATGCACGTACAAAAGAAAAGGGATAATATTTGCTTGCATATTTCATGACTCGATTAGGAGATGGAATTTTTAATTGAATGGACGTCGCACGGTCAGTCTACGGTGAACGCTTTTTAAAGAGACAGGTCGTGAAAAGGATTATGACGGGTGCCAGGTGGAACAAATATCAACTCTATGGCGTAGGAATTTAAAACTCTACTTTCGGACAATTAGTGACTAGTAAGGGGTTATAGAAAATTATGAATTGCTTTTACAGTCTAGTTTTTTTTTGTATTTATTATGAAAGGAATATATAGTTAGTATAATAGCAAGGTAGAATATATATGAAAGCTATTAATATTACTAGGCAATAGTAACAATTTTCACTTACAATAATTTCTTCGTAGCAATCTGCTACGTTTGCTACGAAACATGTAGAGCGATTGTTTTAAGTATGTTATACATATTATTAAATGCAATTATGCTTATTTGTAATTTTTTTTTTAATCTATTTTAATCCTTTTTCTAGTAACAATATTTTAAAAAGAAACAAACTTTAACACAAAAATAACCCACACAAAAATCCAGCTAAACACACCCCGTAAATATAATATATAAATAGTTCCATCGCTAAAAGCAACACGTAGTTTCATTTCACTCTCACTCTCAACTTTCCGAGCGCATTTTTTACCGCGTTATTTTACTTAAGACGAGGAACTTATCTCGGTCCTTGACTTTAATAAGTTTTATGACAGAGACTGGCGCGAACGGGCGACGAAAAAGAACTTCTTTATAATTGTTTCCGAACTGACTTCACCGAGTTGTGAAATGGCGTTCGATTATTGAAATTTTAAACTTGGAAGTTTTGTTTTCAGCCAGAGTGTTTGTTTTTTAATTTGAATTTCTTTTTTTTGAATGAAATTTGTTTGTCAATTCAATTATGTTTTCAATGTGGTAAATGTTGTATGTATTTTATGAGTTATTTAAGTATAAAATTATTAATGTTATGAAATAGTGATATATATTTTATTGGCATTTTAAATTATTTATATGTTACGCTTATTATTATCTTTATTTAAACTTCTACAAGAAGTAAATAGCAAAAATTATTATTGATAATTTATTTATATTTTTATGTAATAATATCTAAAATTATACGGCTCTACTACATTACTGTGAAACATATTCTATTAAATATATGTCTATCACTTCTTAATTTAATTTTTTGCACATGAATTTTTCAACCCAAAATTTTCCTAGTAGGCTGGACAACTACGGTCATTTAATGGTTATCGAAAGGTTTGAAATATTTCCGTCTCTTTTCAAAGGTATACCGTTTGAGTGAAAATAGAGACGGATGGGGGGTGTCGTTTTCTCGAGAGAAAAGCCAAAGTAATGGCTAATGTATGTTTATCTCGTTCATATGTAGGGGTATGTGGGGGATGCGAGAGGGATGGTTAGTATGGGGAAAACATGTGTGCCAGAAGACGCTACTCGACGCTAGACGGCGTGAAAAGCGAGGGCGGTGGAACCCTCTCGGAGGTTCGTTACTGCGTCTGTAACTGTTTAAGTTTCAATGTGGATTTTTATTATATTTTCGTCTTAAAATTGCAATAAATACTATGTTTATTGCAGCAAAGTAATATAATATAATGATTTTTCTTAAAAAGTATAACTTAAGTGTACCTATATATATTTTTGTATTGTACTATTTATGTAGGTGTATGTGGTGGTGTTGTTTATTACTATTGCATTTTTTGAAGATATAACGTACTTGTTATTAAAATTTATATTTATTTAGTGCCTCCTTTTCTCTTTTTAACCTATTAACCAGTTCGACCATTATGACATAATGTTCATATCTTAAAAATATGCAAATACGTTCCAACCGTAACGTGTACAGTTAGATCAAATCCTAAATAATATATTATTTTCAGGACAACGAGGAAAAGTGAGAAGACAAGAGGAGAGTATAATAAATGGTCACTAACTCCTCTAGGTACGTACTTACCTACATATATGTATATTCAAAAAGAAAACGTTAGAATAGTAAAAACTTATGATTGAATGTCGCGACAAATATTTTTTGTGCCTAACAGATGTGCAACGGGATATACAAAATTTGAAGCCGATACATGAAACGTTGTCACTAGAAAGTATCGAATTTGAATGTTTTTTTTATTATTTCCTTTCATTAGTAAAGGTTTCCGATGTATTTTGAAAATACAGTTATGTAAATGAGAAAAAAAATGTATTTTTAAAATTATTATATTCCTTAATACTAGGTTCCCTTTGCCTACCTTAATACTTACGGGATTCATAGTGAATTTAATGTTAATAACATGTTATACTATATTAAATTATTTTAATATTTTTTTAAAATGCTTCAGACACTAAGAAAAAAATAAAATTTATTAATTTCTTAAAATTTTAATATAGCGGGACTAGAAAAGAAATAAATGTAGGTACACTGAACCTACGACCTACGAGATTAAGTCCCTAACAAACTAGTTATATTAGATAACTGTGTAGATGTTTTGGATATCAAAAAGTAGATAAAAAATTCAATACACTTTAGTAAAAACCAGAACAAAAACGATTTTCCGTAGATAATAAATATATAAGATAAATCGTTATCAAAATATTTTCTGACTTCCTTCTTGCGACGCATCTAATCTATTAGTAAATTTTATAATTTGGAGATTAGTTATCATTTTACCTACAGTTTTATGAATTTAATTTTATAAGCAAAGTGATTGTATTAGTTTCTATATTCTAGAAAAAAATATGTGGTCTTTAAATGGTTAAAAATGTTCTATTATATACTAGTGGACCCGAACGCGGCTACGCCCGCTTAAACTATACGAATATTTATTAAATATATTTATGAAATTATTTTCAGTTTTCAATAGAGAGATGCGTTAAGCAAGCTCATTTTGGGTGACGTTTACTAAAAACAAACTTTGCAAATCGTTGCTTAGCATGGTCGCATAGCGACGGTGCATGTCAAATTAATAAGTATTTTAATATATTGGTGTATATCGCTAATATTACAAATATGAGAAAAAAAAGTATCCTATGTTCATCCCGAGACCTTCAAGTATCTCTATATGAGTATTGTATCACAATTAAATCTGCGGTTTGGCGTAAAAGACAGACAGAGAGACAGACAGAGTTATTTTCGAATTTATAATATAGGTATGGATAACGTTTGCTTTTCCCATTATATTAAACTTTGAATCTAACAACAACGATCTACATAAGACGATGAGAAAATTATTATTTTTTAAACGCATTTGTTACTTACATATTGAAATATTGTCGTAAGATTTGAACCTTTGCCTCTTTATATGGAGCTTAAGTCTCTAATTCAAAGATATTTCCTTATTTATATTACGACACCTTTCCCTAAAACTAATCTACTACTATAAACATTTACTTTTTTTATTTAAAGTCGGTAAAGAACTTATACAGATATGTAACGGTTAAAGCATGTATCTTTGTCCCTGCACCCCGATTAGAAAGGCTACAATCTTAAAATAGACTGAAACTTACGCAAGCCCCATTTCAAGGACGCACATGTGTCCGACAGATACTAATGTCACATATTCCTGTTACGATATAATACCTTTCGCGTTGCTTCTCTTTCTATGCTTATACTAGGAAAGACTAAATATTAAGAGATACCTAGTAGTAAAAAAATATATATACAGGGTGGAAGAAGCAGCGCTTCTTTTATTGAAACTGCATATAGAGTAATATATTTCAAATCCACACCTAAGAAATTAATCAAGGTAGCTCAACAGTTTGGACGTAGGATTTTTTTTTCATTTCGCGATTTTTATCCATACCTGTATTTCGTGTCACGCACACATACGTGTACGACGTTGCCGCTTTGACAGGT